>JAOVVH010000054.1:17654814-17667265 GCA_028566435.1 Scorpiodoras heckelii
TAAAAGTTTCTGCTAGCGCATGTTGCTTAGGTGCAGCCTTTGCCCGAGTTGCCTGAATAAACTCGCTGTATTCGGCTAAGTGTTTATTTTTTTGGTGCTGTATCAAGTTGTTAGTATTTAACGCAGCTCTGCTACTACCGCCTCGTGAAACGCTCGCATTGCAGACATTACACTTCACTGTTGGACTTGGTTTGCTTTCCAATTTAAAGTATTTCCACACAGCAGACATTATAGCCATGTACATAAAACAAAAGATCGGACCGATCAGTAAAGCCGATTCCGATGTTTTAAAAAATGCCTTGATCGGCCCGATTCCGATCTTTGAGATCGGATCGGGACATCCCTAGTTGTCGACGCCAGAATCGTCTGAGCATAAACAGGGTCACCAGGGTTACAAGCTGCGTTACAGCAACAACTTGTTAAAGAGTTAAAAACAGCGTGTGAAATACCTGGTGGTAATCGGGGGTCCTGTCTAGTGGTCCAGTGTTATGTTGAAGGTTTACACAGACTCTCAGTGTGCTGGCTGATTTCCCTGAGGAGGCAAACTATGCAACGCACAAATGCAAAAATACATACATACAGTCTAGTTCTGAAAGTGCATCCCATTACAGGATCAAAATGAATGAATGAAGGTTCAATCAGCTGTGTTGAGGGAGAAGGCTCGCTTCACAGACTTAACACAACACAAATGTCATCTGACCTCTGCAGCCAGGATACCCTTGTTAATTAAAGCCAAAATTAGCCGACACACAGAGACAAGCATGAGATTACGAATCATAATGAAAGCAGTGACCATTAAACCCTGTGTTACAATCTGAACATATGAAAGTCTGAAAGTAACGCCTCAGGCCACAAGAAGTCATCGTGTTGGAGAGGAAAAACATTTTGATTCACCCGTTACTTATAGAAGAGCTACAGTCACTACAGTGAAATTTAAACAAGGTGTTTTCACGGCATTCAGGTTGAACGCTAACTCTCAGTGGGTTCTCTACTGCGATTGGTCGAAAGGTGAGCCATCCTTCATACCAGTCGACTGACCTCTAGTGGTGTGTGCTGTGCACTACAATACAGCACCTCAGTACAGCATCTCTGTATCACTTTAATAGAAAGAGGAGCGTCTGTATTTTTGACAGTATTGAAAACCATCCTGTCTGTTTTTCTAAGTAAAAAAACTCAACAGCCTCCATGTTTTTCTTTCTTTTTTTCTTTTCCAATCAAACCGCATGAATGTGATCAAGTCAGGTAAATGTGTTTCATCTCAGAGAAACCTACCGCCCGACGTGCATTTGAAAGTGCTGTAAGTTCCTGGTCGGCACTGCTCTACGGCACATTTTGCAGCACATTGATACCTGAAGTTTATCAGCTGTTTGATAGCCAAACCATTTCCACACGATTGAATCGTCTCTTATCAACTATTTCGTCTGCTTTATTATCTCTTGTGGAAGCTCGTTCAGTCACATCTATATCACGTTCTGGGGAACCCATTCTGCAGCTAAATCTTGCTGCGTTGGAGCCTAACCTACTACCGCTAAGTGCTGGCTTTGTGACTGTGGTGTACGTCATCACGCACTGACGTAGCCTACTGTATTCTGCTCTTTCTGCTCGGCTTGAATTCAGTGAACTGACTACAGTAAAAGCTGTAAATAACGGATATAAGAATATCAGAAACGTCTTTAAAAAGCATATCACCGTTATTGAAACATTTTCTCTATATATTTCTATATACATTTTCTATATATATTGATATTGAATTATTGTCCAGCCCTAACTTTGCTGTAATATAAATACTATGAATACTGTTTCTCTCTTCAGGTCGTGTTTCATAAGATGTCCCCCAACGAGACCCTGTTTCTGGAGAGCACCAATAAAATCTACAAGGATGACATCTCCAGCAGCTCTTTTGTCAACTTCCAGATCTGGGACTTTCCTGGTCAAGTAGATTTTTTTGACCCGACCTTTGATTACGAGATGATCTTCAGAGGAACCGGCGCGTTGATATTTGTCATTGATGCACAGGTAAATTAAGAAAAATTTAATAACAGATTTGTCCCTTTGGTCCTGAATCCAGAAGGAATCTGTCAGTTGCTTGTAATCCCTTGGGAGGGATCTGTTGATTCCTCACTTTTGCTCCAGTGTTTTATAAGTTGAATCTGTTCTGTAGCACAACAGACAAAATGTTCTGGCTTTAATTTGGCAGACCTGGGCTTTCTGAAAGTATCAAGGCTTTAAGATTATCTTGATTATCTTAAGTGTTCACAGTAACACTTATCACACCCGTCTAAGTTTGGTAAGGGTTGGTTGGGGCGATTCTTGTTCTGGATACCGCCGTAAAATAGCCTAAATGTGCTGAAACGTAGTAAAACCCAAACAAAATCATGTGCTGGATGATTGAAAAAGTGTGCATATAGAAGGCAGGAAATCAAACATGCAATCAGTAGCCTGCAATTAGTAGCTAAGAATTTTGTGAACCTTACATCATGGGCATGTATATCCTCTTATGTGTATCCCCTTCAAGCTAACACTATCGGACACTGTCTCATCAGTCCAAATGTTAGACAGAAATGACACATGGTGTTCTTTCAGGTGATCAGGTGGGTGCATTGTATGAGCTATGATGAGCATTTCTACCACTAGGTTAAAGTAAAGCTACGTCATCAGTACATGTATGAAAAGGCCATTCATAAATATGGCTTATTCTAAACTCAGGCTTTGCTTGTCCTTTGGAGAAGACTGGAGAAAAAAAATGTGTCCTTGCTTTCTAACTTATCAGAGCTTATCTTATTGGTTGTGAAAGGGACCGTGTAAATCAGGTCATCGATGAATTTGAGTGAACTTTGAGCACAGGCCCATGGTGTTGAATCCATGCGGCATGTGTTCAGAGCAGTGTTCTCTGTAGGGAAAACAGCACTACTCTCTGCACAGAGAAACAGTGGCTTCTCCGGCACAAATCGGTTTTCCTGTGAGTCACCTGTAGGTGGCCTTCGTGAACAAAATATTACAAAATATGACAAATTTCTTTAATATTCAAAGCACATTCTAGGTGGTTATTAGTGTAAAGAACTTCACAAATATGAGCAAAGTGTTTGTGCAGTTGAGACCTGAGAATAAATTTCAGGTAAATGTTCAGATAGGTAAAGTCATTTGTTTCCATGCTATGCTCCTGTTAATTCTGTAAGAGTACCCCCTACAGATCAGGGGTCTGCCAGTGTGGCTTCAGACTCGATAGTTGATTGGAGACCAAATTGAACCACACCAGCCCTTTGTGGATAAGATTGAAGAGTCCTGCAGTAGATGAGTACACTCCATACACACTTACAACCATACAGAGTAGTATATCTAAACGCATACCTTTATACCAAAAATAAGCAGAAAAAATTGGCATTTAACCTGATCTCAAGCTGTTGATTCATAACTGAGACTTATTTAGGCAGTAATTCACACTCTTTATAAAGCCTGGGAATTTCAAGCCTTGATATATATAAAGCTGAAACATGTGCCATGGCCTGTGCAGCATTTTCCTACTTTGACCCTGATGTTTTGCAACATTTGGTGCCTCAAATCAAGCTTTAGAACAGCATCTGATTAGCTCTAAGGCATTAGACCTGATGTGGTTGAGTATTAAGATCATATTATTCATATCATGACAAAGATTTGTGGTTTTTCAGCTTCA
The DNA here is from genome assembly GCA_028566435.1 of Scorpiodoras heckelii. Classification (NCBI taxonomy): domain Eukaryota; kingdom Metazoa; phylum Chordata; class Actinopteri; order Siluriformes; family Doradidae; genus Scorpiodoras; species Scorpiodoras heckelii. The sequence goes on from JAOVVH010000054.1 coordinate 17,658,485, forward strand.
TAAGAGAGCGACATGTTAAATATACTTACATTTAGGTTACCTTACGATGATATATCATCACTTAATATGTAATATGTAAGTGTCCTGTGGTATGTTTTTAAAAAAAAAAAAACGTTTCAGAAATAGTGCTTCATGGAACAATACATTATCCTGAAACTGTACAGCATTTTTCTCATGATTGTTGTTTTGCTTCTTGTACAGTTAGTATCTCACCCTAGATGCATGTAAATGTTAACTGATAGATGCTAGACTCTATATTTATTGCTTATTAACACAGTAACTGCTTGTCCCGGGAAACAAAATATAATTAGAAAGATGAGTGTTCGATGCGTAATTGTAAGGTTATTTATAATCGATTAGCCCATTGTGTAAAATGGAAGACCAAAAAAACACATTATTTTTGACAGATACTGATTTTTTTCTTTAATTACTCCATAAATTGGTTCACAATGCAGTGATTTAATCCTGAGGAGCAGTGTCCGAGCTGTTTGAGATAAGTACCTGTGGATTGACAATTTTTAATTCGTTGTCAGTTGTCAGCATTTATCTGTTAGCATCCTGTTCCGCTGTAGAAACGTCTTTTACCAAGTGTAACCCTCAGTGACGTCTTTCGTACTGTTTCTGCCACATGGGTTGCCCACATATCATGAATATCACGAAGTCAGCTTAGGACTTCTTTCCTTTCAGTGATATTTATGCATTCATGCTTTATGTTGTGAAAGATGTTTGTCATGTGACTTACTTTTCTCTGCATCTTATTTGTGTTCATTATGTTCCGTAGTCTGTAAGCAAGCCCTTTTCCAACTCAAATGTTAAAACTTTCACTGTTGTGAGTCTCATTATATAATCGAAGAAGACTTTTTTTGATTTTGCAAAACATGACAAGAAAAATTTTTATCTTGTAGCATCGGACAGCAATAATTACTTGCACCAAAATAGACGCAACACTTTAAAATCACACCTACTTCCGTAGTTTGGCACACTGTATGTCTTAGTTAAGAACACAAATACTAGTGCTTCAAACGTCATTGAAAAGAATGTCATATTTTTACCCAAAAACATAGTTGTTTTCTAATTGGTTATATTTCTCTTTCCATACACACCAGTTGCTTTGGCAGAAAGGAGGGAGGCAGGAGTGTCCAAGCCACCTTCTGTCTCAGTGATTTTGTTTTAGCTTTTAACTTGCTTATTTACCTTAGTATAAAGATGAAACGTTAGCCATTTAAATTATCTTTAATTTCTAGTAGTGTATGAAATTTTCTGTAACGCATGTCTGTTTTAATATCTATTCAGAGCATCCTAGCAAATAATCACTGTCATTTCCACTGACCAGTTATGTCACCTTGCAAATAATTCAGCTTCACTAGTTTTCTGTCTTTATTTATACCACAGTTGCATTAGTGTTTGACAGCAGCACAGCTGACAGTGGTACCGACTGTAATATAACCTAAAACTTTATCGATGTTATATTGTTACAGGCAGTACTAATAACACTTTATCGTTTTTATAGTGCATTCCCATTTACAGGGACATATACGATAGATGCTCTACATAATATAAGGCAAATAATAAATTAATTCAAAAAGTGTGATGGTGTTTAACAAAGTAAAAACATGTCATTGATATGGTTTTCTTTTAGGAGATGTTTATAATGTAAATGATATCAAGAGCTAAATTGTCTCCTGAATGTTTCATAACATTAAATGCAACTATAAGGATGTAAAAAAAAGTGCAATGGGTCATAATCTTCATGAGTGGAATAATAGTCTACTTGAGGGTGATGATGCATCACACACCACCCCAGTGTGGCTTATTTTAACAGCACAGTCCTTCATGTGTTATTCCTTATGTGTAAAACTGTGACAAAGGTCATTAGAGGACCACTGTCATCCATCAGATCAAGAAATGATTGAGGAAAACCTAAAAAGGTTACATTTTCATAAACGTGCAGTTCTGTATACACACCTTTTATCATAAAACTTTTTAAATACTATGAAATTTTTGCTTAGGCTTCAACTTCAGTCTTGTAGAATGCCATACTATAAAAACACATCACATACATCAAATGTGTTATTGTCACCCCGCTCTGACTACATTGCGCTCTTGTGAATCAAATAAAGCATGCGATTCAGGGAAGCGGTCGTGTTTTATATCTGCTTTCTCTTATAGGATGACTATGTGGAGGCTCTCGGCAGACTCCACTTAACGGTATCCCGGGCCTATCGCGTCAACCCAGAAATCAACTTTGAAGTGTTCATCCATAAAGTTGACGGCCTATCTGACGACCACAAAATTGAGACACAGAGGGATATTCACCAGAGGGCTAATGATGACCTGGTTGATGCCAGCTTGGAGAAACTGCATCTTAGGTAAGCTTTTTTTCTTTTTGGCTTGAATGCTGTGCATTTGTCTTTCTGCGAATTGTGAAATACTAAGCAAATCAAGTGTCTTCACAAAAAGCATTACTGTTGCTTTTTCATCACCTTCTCCCCAGTTTCCAGTTGCCCTATGTGATGCTGGCTTTTGCAATATTAAGTTTATAAAAAATTTAATACATGCTAAACAGTGCTGCTATTGCATAAATAGTGTATTGCAATAGAATTTGCTACTTTCATTGGGTCATAGGTGTGCACAGTGGTAAAATAAAAAATGCCTTTTCCGAGAGACGCGGTATAAAGTTTACGTAAACCAATAGTAAAATACCAATAATGCCTTGCAGTCCTACTTGTAATATAATTTTATGAAAAGAGGAACTATTTGGTATGTTAAGCAGTGTAATGGATTAGTAGGTTTAGCAAATATTTATCATTTGCTAAGCTTACACAAAGATAACGAAGAACAACTTTTGCTTTGGCATCACTGTGAGAGCAGCTCAGCAGCATAAGTGACAACGACTTGGGAAGGTGGCCTCATGGCTTGTTTTGGCCGGAGGGGAGGAGTAGAGTGCATACCACATGTTCTGCATGCTCTGATCAACAGTGCCACATTCCCCTTAGGCCCTCGTCTAAAGATGGCTCAAGATGAACAGGCTTACGTTGGATCGAAACGCAAATTGTAATGTTACATTAACTTCAGATAGAGAAAATAGAACCAAATGCTGTGCGTGTCCTGAGTGTTAAACACTAACTGCTCAAACTGGGATTTCAGTGGAGCGGCTGAGATTCTGTAATCCACTGATATTCAGCAGGTCCCCTCAACCTCCCCAGTTTTGAAACCTAGCTCTGTACTTTAGACTTAAATGATATGGTCATGTCATCAATCTCTCAGATGCTACAGATATTTATTTTAGTTTAGCATTGTTTTCACTTGCATATTATTTTAGCTTTTAGTTTTTTGTATTTCCTATAGTCTTTTATTTGTGGTAAAAATTATTCAAAGTTGCATTTCTTTGAATTATTTTTTATATGTAAATTACTTGCATGTCTTAATTAAATTCATGTTTTTCCTTTTGGTTACATTCTTAATGTAGTAGTAGTAGTAATAACAGCTGAAGATGGGCCTGCTTGCCATTTTGTCCTTACCAGTTACACAGCACAGCTTTAATCTGGGTGTATGAGAGTGAAATGACTTTGTAGCCTAGGTGCATGTGTAATGTGTATGCGCCTGATCCAATGTTTGTTTTCTCTTCGCTTTGACATCTTTGGAAAAATGGATATTTATCTGTATTCATTTTCATGCTCTTGCACTAAAGTACAGATATAGTTTAGTTTAACTGTGTTAACCTTTACTATTATTTTGTTACAAGCACCAGTCATTTTAAAGGATAATTGGGAATGCAGAGCCTGAAAGTGCCATATTTATGCAAACCTAACTCGTATTTTGTTCCTGTTTTTTTTGGCAGCTTTTATTTGACAAGTATCTATGACCACTCTATATTTGAGGCATTCAGTAAAGTGGTTCAGAAGCTCATCCCCCAGCTGCCCACCCTGGAGAACCTTCTCAACATTTTTATTTCTGTATGTACTTTATTATACTTATAAAATATAAGCTTTGAATTTTGTTTCATTTCTTTTTTACCACATTGTAAATGCTGCCTTTGACGTTGTGTCTCGGTTTCTACACCTCTTCTGCTTTCTTTGCCGACAGAATTCAGGGATTGAAAAGGCTTTCCTTTTTGACGTGGTTAGTAAGATCTACATAGCCACAGACAGCTCACCGGTGGACATGCAGTCCTACGAGCTGTGTTGCGACATGATCGACGTGGTCATTGACGTGTCGTGCATCTATGGGTAAGACTGCCGATTCCAGAATTAAATCATAAATGCGTATTTTGTACATTACTTCAGCACGAATGTGTGTGCATGCTGTAATTCTCCTCAGGGCTAATTTTTTTCTGACTGTTGATGTGCATATGTGACTCAAATGTCAGTTTCAACTTCACATTATGCTGTATTCTTATATCTGGTAGTAGAGGTGTCTAACAAGTCTTTGTTTTATCTGGACAGATTAAAGGAAGATGGCAGTGGTAGTGCGTATGACAAGGAATCAATGGCGATCATTAAACTCAATAACACAACCGTCCTCTACCTGAAAGAAGTCACCAAGTTTCTTGCCCTTGTCTGTATTCTAAGAGAAGAGAGCTTCGAGCGCAAAGGTTAACATCTTTTCCTCCCCTCATTTACCCCTTTAATTAAGGTTTAACTGTGGCATTAAATATTCCTATTAAGTGGCTTACATGAGTGTGTTAGACTTCGGTCCTGGAGGATCACAGTCGTTTGTGGTTTTCACACCTCCAACACTCCAACTTTGTTGCAGTGTATTAAATGCAGTTTATTATTGCAAATATTGCACGTTTAGATCATTTTTAATCGCATGATTAAACCTTACATTTCTACTATTTAAATCAAATCAAAATGACATAAAATGACTGAGCATGGATAATCTTTTTTTTCTCTGCTTATATATATATATACAGTATTAGTTCTACATGATGGGCAGGATGTAGTAAACAAATTTAGTGCATGGTATGATGTATGCCATTCTTCTCTTTGAATTCTAGGCTTAATAGACTACAATTTCCACTGTTTCCGGAAAGCGATTCATGAGGTGTTTGAGGTTGGTCTATCCACACCGAGGATGGGAGCCCAGGCAGCTGGAACGCCTTGCTTGATGAAGACGGTGGCACTGAATGGTACCCCCAGGAGCACTGTGTAGGGAATGCATAGATGAGAAGATGAAAAGAATAGAGAGGAAGAGGGAGTCGGTGGAAAAAGACAGAAAGACAATAAATGGGAGGCGTACTGCCATGCCAACCATTCTGCCTGCTCCCAAATGCCTTATACACAGAGCAAAGGACTCTAAAACCTCTGAAAGAAAACACAGAGCAATGGGGTGAACGTTTGCAAAGTAACAGGGTCAGCAATAGGACAGAAGGGAAGATGCACAAAGAGATAACCCTTTTTGTGTTCTTAAACGGCATTAACAAATGAATTTAAAACATAAAACCAGACTGCAATCAAATGACAAGAAACGCAAGCCGAGCGGAATGCAGTGTGGACCTCTCTGCACAAAGCCTTCAGACACTGACCGCTACCCGCGTACCAGAGTCTGAATAGACCCTGTACTGTTCTACTCCTGGCCTCATGAGCTGATTCTACAAAGCATCTGGTTTAATCCAATGGCAGAAAATGGGACGATACTTGCTACTGGGCACCGACTGGAGAGCCCAGCTGGTTATGTGTACACAACATTGCTTGTGAAGCCTTATATAGATGAGACTTGCCCGATGCAAGTACCTGCTTACACCATTTACCTAATCCTATTTCCTAAGCTGTGGCTTTTTTAAAGGTTTTCCAGGGAGTGTGAAAAGGGATTAAAGTGCATTGTGTAGCCTGTTTGTGTGTGAAGAAGGGGGTGAACACGTGTGTGTGTGTGTGTGTGTGTGTGTGTGTGTGTCTATGTATTTATGTATGTGTGTTCCTTTCCTGCCTGTTGAGGCTCACAGAGATGTTGTGACCTCGCACACAGGGCTGCACAGTTGTAACAAAACAAAAATTGTATTTTTTAAAAATGAATAATTAATCGAAATAAACAGTTATTATTGTCTCCAGAGAAACCCTGATGCTTTGTCAGAGAGCAATGATCCATTGTTGAACATTCACAGAGCACTCGTTAAATGTGTAGTGCTGTTAATAAATGTAAGAATTTAGTAGTCAGCTGTGTTGTAATCAAAGTGAAATCAGTCTTTTGCGTTGAAATGACTAGAATCCAGAGCTGTTATTTTTTTTGCTATTAAGCGGTGTAGCTGTGCAGCCTTCATCTCTGACACAGAATGTTACCAAACAGGGAAATCATTGTACAGTTCAGCGGTAGAACACTGTGATTGCATTCACTTTTGTTTAGTCGCCTGGTCTCAGCGACTCCGCACATCTCCGCACAGGGTGGTTTGATTCAGTGTGAACATTTGAATGAACTACATTCCAGTTGCGTTTTACAGTAGCTTCTATCCCTGACCTAGTCACGTTCACTATTTTCACAGAAGTACCAGTATTTTATTTGGCATAAAAAATAAATCTGGGGTAAAAGGTTTCCACGTTGTAGCTGATGATATATCACACTCATTCCAGGCATGTCTACTGATTCATGTAACATTTTTTGTTGAGTTGTACGGGGATGCGCACTAACCCAGTATATACAGTATATGTAAACGAAATCAAAGAAGGAACAACCAAATCTCTCATTCTAAACTTACTAGAGATTTTCTCTAGACCTCTTGTGATTCTTGCTTTTCAGACTGCATATGAGATTATATCTGGCTTATGTTCTGCTAGAAATGTTACCACTCACAAGAAATAAAACATGCACTGAAGTCATGCTGGTTGGTGTACTGTAGCTCCCTTTCGCATCAGACCACAAATTGCTATAAACACAAACCCATGCAGCTTTTATTCAGTTTCTTCATGGAAGTTTTGTCACTTCTTCTACAGTGATGTTTACTCAGATAACTGTCAATAATCCCTTTCCTTAGGCTGTTATAATGTTTGTTTAGGCTGTATGCAGTGTATACTTTTACATTTTCGAGCTATAACTGAGGTGTCTTGGGGATATTCCACCTGCTGAGATCACTTAATATATATTAGTCAGTTGAAGAGTGACTGTGGCGTCCATGAAGGAAAACCAGCTGGTCAGTGATTGATTATTTTTTTATTTAGTTACAGAAGCGTAAGTCACAACCTACCATTAGCAAAGCTGCTATTTATTCCTGAGTTCTGCTTATTAGTCTGTTGAAGTCAAAAACAAGTAAGCTTCCACTGGCAAAAGTTCGCTTGATAAAGCTCTGATGATAAATAGACAAATTACTGCACAATTTTAAATAATGTTAAAATAAATATGTACATGAGGAGGTCTGAGGTTTTTATTTTGCTCTTTTGTATGTCCCTGGTCACAAAAAGGTTGAGAATCTGAATCTAAGATAGGTGTTGTGCAATGTTTATGCGTTACGGTTCTACGAAAATAGCGACTAAAGTTGACTAGATTCTAATCTAACATCTGTAGAACATTGAGTAATAAAAATGTAAGAGAGTGGTGTGAGCAAGTGCAGCACCTTTCCCCTAATTCCTGTGTCTGCTGACGTGAGGTGGAATAAAATATTTCTCTGACGTGCTGGTTCCACCTGAGGGGGGAAAAAAACCTGCTCACATTTCAGGTTATATAACCTAATATGTAGATCAGAATGGGGTGTATGTGTGTTGCAAAGGGAGACCTATGAGGTGACGATTTTCTGGAGAACCTGGCATTTCTTCAGTCTGGTGATGTAGAAACACCTGACAAAAAATAAAGCAACATTGTTTTCTTTTGTCTTTAATAGTTTTTTTTAAGACCACATTTTGTGGTCTACAACCGTGGAGCTTAAATCCGAGCTGAGGAAATATGCTCTAGTGCTGACGAACCTTTCCGGCAGGAGAAAATGCCTATGAATTCAATGTACTCTAGCTAATAATATTAACAGGCTGTGAATTAGCACCAGTGTATACTGCATTGTGTAACAGAATAGTTTGCATATTTTAATGTGAGCCTGGCATTTGGAACGTAAAATGCTGGAGAAGCCAATAAGCCTCGCAGCTATTGTCACGAGTCATTATGAAAAGTAGGCAAGGCAGTTAAAATCCACTTCCACACAATTTAGATGCAATGAAACAGTGACAGAATTTTATCCACTTCATTAAGCTACTAATTTCTGGTAAATATTCAGCAATAGATCCTCTAAATGGCTTCCTGCTGCCCTCAAGTAGCATGCTGTTTCACTGCACATTGTCTCGCCTGCCTGCAGTATTGTTTACCTTAGAATGACTAATTTCTTACTAATGCATGGAACTAAACCAATTTAAATCAAATGACATGGAGTTAGCTATATGAAGTGTTTATAAATGTTGGCATGTCTCAAAGTCCATGATGATTTATAGCGCCGAGCTCATTTTATTTCAGTTGTTCTGTGATTTTCTGTTGAGTTGTGCACACTTTGGCAATTTGACATTTATTTATCATTACCCAGACCATATTTATTTACCAAGACCTGGCTCTCTGGCAACTATGAGCTTTCTGATGACTAGATAATAAACTTTAAACTCAAAATTCAAGACAAAACAAAGAAAAAAGCAGCACATGATTAAAATGTGCAGAGAATGTATATAATAATAATAATAATAATAATAATAATAATAAATTATATATTACTACCAATTATTATTATTGATAGTAGTAGTACTAGTTTGTTTGTTTATTAGTTTTTAACATCATTTCAGCATTGGTGGCTATACATGTCAAGCACAAGGTTACATCGAT
>JAOVVH010000054.1:17700206-17711538 GCA_028566435.1 Scorpiodoras heckelii
CACACACACACACACACACACACACACACACACACACACACACACACACACACACACACACACACACAAACTGATCACCCGAATTTATGCTCACTGTCAGTTAGCCATAATGGATTACAGCCACATTAGTTACATTTATCTTTTCTCAGGAATGAGAGAGGAATGGGAGGAGTGTGTGTATGTGTGTGTGTGTGTGTGTGTGTGTGTGTGTGTGTGTGTGTGTGGAGAGTAAAAGAGGGGAGAGGCAATGGTAATATCCCGAATCATCTCATCTCTTTCTTCATCATTGTTACTTTTTTTCCATTCATTGCCCCTCTCTGCTCACCCCCTTCACTGATGGCTGTTGTAATTGCATATGCACATTTTCCCTAAGGGCTTCCAAATTAAAAGAAAGTACTCCATCCATCCAGCTACCCCCACTCAACATACATACATACACACACACAGAGCTCACAGCACTGCTCTGGGGACAGTAAGCTTATTTGAATGGAACCTCTTGAATCCCTCTCATGCTTCACGTCACTAATGAATAAATAAAACACACGCAGGCAGTGGATTGACTTTCACACATGGGTGCTCCTGCTGTGATGAGATGAGGGCAGTCATTATCATGGGCAGGAGAGATCTTGGTATGAGCTTGATGGTGTGAACCTGTCATTTCTTATTGCTTATGATATAGTATGCTCTGGTATTCTGATATGGTATTGATCCCTAAATGGGATTATTTTCTTGGCAGTGACATCCAAGAAATGATCCAAGGAATATAAAAAGCTCAAATTCTGAGAACCTTCATCCTAACTTTAGGCTAATACCAATTGTACTAGTGAGTGCATATTAATCACACATACATGTTCTGGTTTTAAATGACACAGTTTGGTAAGTAAATGGTAGCACGCATGAAGAATTGGTTGAATGTCAGCTTTTGTTAGCATGCATAGCATGCATTCATCACTCATTTTTTATGGGAATATGAGACCAAATTATGTTAAAAGCAGAAGTCATGTTAATTTAGCAGGAATCACATATGAACATTTACCAGGTGTTAATAAGCCTTAAGTGTGTAAAGTAATGCTTTACCTACTCTTACAAGCCATGGTGTTAATTGATCTGAGTGTTACTCAGGTACTACAGCACCAGTAAGTTCCATAATACAAGAATGGTAATGCTTAATGCCTTCTGCAAATTCAAATTCTGGAAACTGGGACACGAAAGATGTGTCACTCTTAATAAACTGACCAAAGGTTCTTCTGTTTCTGTACAATTCATCTGCTCATTCAAGTCAGTGATTAAAGTTTGACCATAATGAATGAATGATTTTTGCACAATTTGGAGCATTCGATACCACAGCCTTCTTAATTACAATCCACTTAATCATAGCGACAATGCCTACCAGTGCTTCTCTGTGCTATCCTCCTCCTCCTCTTCCTCCTTATCATGAGTCAATTCAATTCAATTCAGTTTTATTTCTAAAGCGCTTTTTATAATGCACATTGTCCCAAAGCAGCTTTACGAAGACATAAAATCCAGACATAACATTTCGCTAATATGAATGTTATCCCTAAATTTTATCCTTAATGAGCAAGCCGGGGACGACAGTTGCAAGGAAAAACTCCCTGAGATGTTAAGAGGAAGAAACCTGGAGAGGAACCAGACTCAAAAGGGAACCCATCCTCACTTGGGTGACATTGGATAGTGCGATAATATATAATCCCTTCTATAACTGACTGCTATATAGTATAAAACTGCATTTGTAACCAGTGAATTCATTGATCATTCATCAAGTTTTAAGATGAAGTCTACTTCGTTGAAGGTATGAACTGTTCACTGATGGAGATTTGATCATCATAAACATCATATTAGAGATCTTTATCTTTAATCACACCTTCATGATATTTCATTTATTTAGGTTTGGCCAGGCTCAATACTAGACATTCATAGAAGTCTCTGGTCAGTTTGTTCTCAGTGTGAAACAAATTTTAACAAAGGTTATAACCTTCATAAAATATTTGAATATTTCCTGTTCAGCCACACATACAGAGACTTTGAATGTGCCATTAATTAGTCAATAATGGCATTATAAATGAGAAAATCAGTGTTTGGCTGAAGGCGAACATTTTAATGGAATGGGGAAGTGGGTTACTCCTCAGGCCCTGTAGTGGCCATAGCCCTCATCGTTTATCACCTGTTAGCACCAGTCAGACACAAACACAGCCACTGTGCATCATACTCAATGACTGTTTAGACTTCACACCTACAGTATACTGCTCCTCCGTGACTACTGCCTTTTATCTGATAAAAGAACTAGGTGTCTAAGACAAGCTGACACTCACCGGGTTTTTTTTCCTCTCAACCTTGAAAAAATGGCTGTAGATCCTTGAAAAAGTGGTTAAATAAAATCATTATTTGACTTTATTGATTTTTGTCCCCACACAAGACTCAATAGGTTATTGGGGATTCTGCCAAATAGACCAGGGAAAAATCATTAGCACAAGCTGCTGTGATTTACGTCCTTGTTTGAGAGAGGCACCCAAATGATCTGCCTCTCAATCGGCATCATCAATCACCCCAAACCAGAGGGCACCTCCAATAGCCTGGGCTGGCGCTCTGCAAAATGCTACACATACTGTATGCAAGTGTATTTGTGTGTGAGTGCATTTTTCCATGACCGGCAATATACTTGCTGTCATCGGAGCATGAGTGCGTATGAGTCTTTGGCACAGATCCACACAGTCTTGTACTTGTTTTAAGTAGGTTGGCACAATTTCTAATGCTGCAATGCAGCCTGCACCCCTCCGTTTGTTCTGGGTTATTGCGTCAGCAATCAGCAATCAAAGCCAACTTTTTATGTGAAGGAAAAATGGAGTTGAGTTTGTTTGTGACATGCGTGACCTCATCAGCAATGTGACTGCAGTCTATATGGCAGGGAAGTGATGCAAGGTGGTGGATTGTACTGGAAAAGTGCAGCTTTGAGTCAGTGCCAGTGTTTGGCAACACTACATCTTGGGTAATGTTAATTGACCTAAAGAAGTGCTAGACAGAGGAGATTCTGTGTTGTGTCTTAGACTGGTCAATATAAAATGAGGAATGCATCATTCTTATTCAGATTTCTGCCAAAACATTCATTTAATATACCTGGAAAAATGTAAGAGCTAAGAGATTCTCAAGAAAAGAATCCCTTTCTTATCACCGCCACAAATGAAATTTGATGGGATGTTATGAATCAGTACTATCGAAAGAAAGCTCAGACATATTTATTATCCAATTGACAGACCATTTATCCTGACTGATGGTTCAAGATGAAAATTCAATGTGACAACAGTAACTGGGCAACTCTAGAGGAATGCGCACAGTAGTGAAGCCACTGCATGTACTTATAGTGTAAATAGGCTACTGAATACACACCTTTTCCAGCAAAACTCACATCATCTGTGTTCTGATAGCTCTCCCGTTTATCCCTTATATGTACAGCATGATGTGTATTGAGGATTGAATTTTGTCAGTATTTTTATATTGCACCCACATTTTATTTGCAATTCGAAATAATCTGTATACACTAAATAGAAATTTTATAAAATCTTATCAGCTGCATGGTGTGCTAACATTAAAACCTCATTTGCCTCTGTTTTACAAGGACTATAACAATGCTTTCTGAATTATATGACCCTAATGATATGCATAAAGCACCGTGAAATTGCTCCCATATGCAAATTAATAAAATCCTACAAACCAGATAAACTGCTGCTTAATGATTACGCGAATAATTACAGAAGCCAAATAAAAGACAACAAAGCACTGCGTGGACCCGATAACCCTTTAAACATGCACTCTTTATACGTGATAGCACATTCATTGTTAACTGCATGAAATATTGCACGCAGTGAGACTGAAGGACGGGGTGGCAGTAGAATTAGCTGGGTTGTATAAGCAATTATGGGGGCATGGTATGTAGCTAAGCACCCTAATAGGTATGTAGAGGAGGCATTATTCAATTAAAGTGGCGGCTTACAGCATGAGCGAGGCGAGGCGCGGTGACAGCGCTGGTGTCTTCTCCTTATGAAACAACCTATTTAAGCTAAATCAACTCCCACTTAAGAGCGGGCGTAATAAGCGCGGAGGAGCGGCGCCGTGGCCCGCGGGGCCCCATCCGTCATGCTGTAATTCCCAATCCCAATGACTGATAACACCTAGCACCGTGCCTGCCGCATCGCCTCGCAGAGCACTGCCGACTCTGTCTTTCAGTCTTTTTCCTCTTGCTATCCCTCTTTTCCCTTCTACTGTCTCTCTCATACTCATTATTCAAACACTCTTTCTTCTACCTCACCATCGACTCTTGTTTCTCTGTCGCTTGCTTTTTTTTTTTTCTTTTTAGCTCCCTACTTCTCCTGTTTTAACAATCTACTAAGTATGCATGCAGAAGGCAAGGTCTTGAAAGTGCCCTCGGTAACTTAATACCTGCTCCTATGGGAGAATGTATACTTGTGATTCACAAACGACCTGTTAGGGAGCACTTGATCCAGAGCTTTGCCTCATCTGTTGCTATTTACTGGGATTCTCTCATGTGTTTTATAGCTTGCAAACAACTGTGTTTCATGGAAAACAACTTACATATGATGCTTCTGGATTTTCAAGTTGACTTCAAGCTGAAATTTGATTACTTGCTTTTCTGTCCATGCGCATATTAAATCTAAGAGAGGTCTTTTCTCTTCTCCGCATAGCCACTTAAAAAAAAACAAAAAACAAAAATAAACAGCAGCAAAATGAACAGTATTAGAAATTGAATTTCTCTAACATGTTTACATTATGTACTAAATGCAGTCGTGTATTTCAGCAGTTCTTTTTTATTCTTTTGGCAATTAGAATATGTGAAATATCTCGTTAAAGGTAACATTATATAGTCTGAGGAATAAGTTTTGCTAATAAAGGAAAAACTATTATTAAAAACACAATGAACTGATTCTGTTTATTAAAACACAGAGGGGAAAGTTACATAAAATGAAGCACGTCTGGAGTGTTTGAAGAAGATTCAAAGAGATTTTCAGTCTTGTTTTGTTTTTCTTAGCCATCTCTCTCTCTCTCTCTCTCTCTCTCTCTCTCTCTCTCTCTCTCTCTCTCTCATCAGTGAGTTATGCTCAGTAATGACTCCCACTGTGGCGATGCCCCTTTAAGACTAAACCCCCCTCTATCCCTCCCCCCCATACCCCGCCATGTATTATTCATCAAAATCAAATGAGGAAACAACAGGAGCAGGAGACATGGTGCATGGCTCTTCCTCTCCTGCTCCCCAAGGTGCCCCAGTCTGCCGGCCCCTCTGCCCCTCCCCTTTTCCCCCAGTGGGGGGTTCTGGGGATGGACGTTGGCATCCCCACATGCCCGGCTGTGTAGCGGGTGACCCCAGTGCCCTTTGAGCCCACACTTCTCCTCCTTCGATCTCATCCTCCTGCTCCTCTGTCACTCATCTCAGCATTGTGCAGTTGTATGTTCTCCCCATGCCCCTCATGCTGAGGTGTGTGTTCTGTCACTGCACTCGCTTTGGCCTGGATCAGCTTGATTTTGGAACTGCAATTAGGGCAGATTGTTTAGATATTGTGTAACAAGTGTGATTATAGACTAATACATGAGGCTTTTTGCCAAGTTCAACTTCTATGAATTGCAAATTATGTAGTGGTGTGAATCGGAAGACTGATCTTTTTAAGACGATAATATCTGAAATGATTTCCAAGGGTAAATGAAAACTGAGTCAGGAATGCAGGTGGGGACACTGACTTATGTGCATTATGCTTGATTATCTTGATTTGTTCCATATGTTGTCATGGGAACAAAAAAGTCAAAAGGGTCAGTAGGTTCAACTGACCTGAAAATGACTCTGTGATGGTTAGGTCTACAAGTCATGTTGTGAGTTTGATCGACATTCATTCCTTCCAGCACTCTTTCATCTGGCAACTTCCAGCTTCAAATCCAGAATATTTTTGCCAATTCCTTTCGCACCATGTGATACTCTAAACCTGACTGAAGCACTAGATATTTCATGACACTTAGGAGAGGCACTTTAATATTTGCATGAGCACAGGAGGGGGTTGATAGAGTATCCTGGTTCGGTTTCAAAAGCCTACTGCATTGATTACTTCACTGAGAGAAAGGAGGGAGGGCGGTGTGAATGATTTGATGTCTCTGCTTTACTCTTGCATCTCCTGCTGTTAAAGGCAGGTAGGCTACATGTGTAGAACATGACTACCTGCCGCAGACTCGGCTTTCCTACAATGACAGATTCCAGTCCTCTGTGATATTTCTGACCTCATCTTTAAGCATTTCTCTGCCAGAATTCAAGACAAGACAAAGTACATACAGGTATCAATACCTGCAATACCAACACCTAGATTGCTAATATTCATTAACATTCAACATTATTCCAGTCATAGTCCATATTAAATACATTTTAAAATGAAGGCAATCAGAAGGTAGAAATTAGAGGAGCCAGACCTCTTGCTCGGTGGTTCTTGAAGCTCCTTATTTAAACTATGGTGTCACATGTTGGTCACATGTTCCTTAACTTCCAGTCTAGGCTGCTGCACCTGCCCCCCTCCAGCAGTGTGGCTATAAGTGTGCTGGGATTGGGTTATGATGATGAGGATGGCTGCAGACTGAGTAGGGTGATGGGTCTATCAGCAGGCTAATCTGGGGCTAATGGCTCTGACCCATACAGGACCCAGCTGGCCCCCAGAACCCTCCTGATTGGGTCCATTTATTAAGGAATAGAGTGCTCGAGATGGCCTGCATAGTCATTTCACTTTCAGGTTCAATTCCCGGCGTGCTGATGAGCTCCCTCCACCCTTTCTCCTCCTTCCCTCCTTACCTCTCTTTTGTTCTTTCATAATGGCTCAATTAAAGAGGTTAATTCCAAAAGGGCCCTGCACACATCAGCTTTCCTCGCCCCTCCCCATCCCTCCTGACTGCATCACCCAAACTCCATTTATTATTCATCCCAATCAAATAAGTGTGCATATAAGAGAAAGTTGCTGTTCTCTCTCTTGCCTGCCACCACCTTCCTCTCCTCCGATCTCATCGCACCCTACTTCTCTCTTCCTCTCTCCTCTCTTTGCTCTTCTGAGGAAGAATTGGCTTTTATTGAGTGAGACTACACACACACACACACACACACACACACACACACACACACACACTACCAGGCCCCCTACTTTTCAGCAGCCCATCCCCTTGCCTGGAAAATGAGCAATTCTCTCATTGTAATAATGCGCCTCTGTCATCCCCCTATTATCGGCATGATAAAAGATGAAATATTCACAGCGGCTGGCCTCCTAACCTGATCTGGGCATGATATTGGAGCTTTGGAAAATGAGTTTTATCAGCTTTAATATACTCCTTGGCAGACTGACCCTTGAAATTAAACATTATTACAGAGCGGATATTTAAAAAACCGGGGCCACAAATTACATCAAAATGAAAATATTAAGGAACATTAGGAATATATCAAGTGGCGCGAGGCTGGAAGAGAGGAGAGTCGGCAGAGGTGCTGCGATGTTGCGAGTGACACGGCAACCCGGCTGCTGAAATAATAACAATGCAGCCACTGCTGCTGTCATGTGTTGGGATAAACTAATTATCCTTTCCGACATTCTCATAGCCAGCTTTATTAGGAGAGGTGCATCCTGTGGGTGTGTGCACATGTGTGTGTATGTGTGGAGAAAGCGTTCGGCTCTGTCAGGTGCGAAGCTGTCGGCACCTCTCTTGTCTTATCTCTTTTGCTTTTAAGTGTTGCCACAGAGAAAGAAGGTCTTGGGCATGGCGAAGCAGCTCGGACATTATGAGCTTGATATAAAGGACAAAAATAAAGTGTGCCGCGTATAAGCTGCTTAAAGTTACTTACTTCTCCAAGTCCAAATTTGGGCAGGAGGACTGAGTGTGTTTTCAGCCTCTCAGGTGATTTGTCATGTGGTGATGGGGGAGATGAGAAATGCAATAAAAGCTGGTGGAAATACGATTTGAATAGATTTCAGCGGGTGCGCCTCCTCGGGGAGGATGGAGAGGTTGAAGGAGGGATGAAGTGAAAGAGGGATGAAGTGAAGGAGGGAGGAGGGAGGACGGGAGAGTGAGTGACTGAGTGAGTAAGCAGGGCCCACAGGGGAATGAATTAAAAACTTTTACTTTTGGTCAGACCGGTTTCTTTCCCTCTGCTTTTCCTGCTTATCACACACACACCTGTGTGTGTCCTGCGTGGTTAGATCTGCCCGTGCCATTCCGTACCCTCAGGTTACTGAGAGATAGAAGACACGCTTCCCTCTGTGCCAGACTCAGATGAGTATGCAAGCAGAACTGCTGTCTTTTAACCTGCCGCCCAGACTTTGCATACTTACAAACGCAAAAAATCTTCATGCCAGTGCCTGCCTCTGGGACAGCTGCGATGCTCGGCTTGGTGCTTGCTGACTGATAACAGGGTGTACAGAGCTTCTGTGGTATTGCTGCCAGAAAAGACAGGTAGGTGTTGCAGAGTTGGATCACAGGCCGAGGAAGTGTTTAGTAGATTTTTAAACCTGTAACAGCTAGCTAACACATGTTCAGAGGTGCAGAGGTGGAGCGCATTTCCACATAATGGCTGTATTCAGGATTCATTAAAGGAAAAAAACCAATCAAACAAACAAACAAACAAACAAAAAAACCCAACAGACCAAACCTATTAGTTTATCAAGGATGCATCCCAGAATGGTAACAGTTATTTTTTTGTGCTGAACACAACTAGACTACTGTTTGCCTACAATCTGGGGGATTCCACAACTAGGATGCCATTAAAATTTATGTGATAATTAAAAAGAAAATCATTGTTCAATATGCATAACAGGCAGGACGGTGGCACATTGGGTAGCGCTGTCGCCTCACAGCAACAAGGTACTGGGTTCAATCCCAGAGTGGAGTGGTCTGGGTCCTTTCTGTGTGGAGTCTGCATGTCCTCCCCGTGTCTGCGTGGGTTTACTCCGGGCACTCCGGTTTCCTCCCACAGTCCAAAGACATGCATATTAGGTTAATTAGGATAATTAAGTGCCCCGAGTGTGTGTATATGAGTGAGTGTGTGTGCCCTACGATGGATTGGCGAACTGTCTAGGGTTGATCCTGCCTTGCGCCCTATGCCGCCTGTTAGCCACTGGCTCTCCCGTGACCCTGGGGATAGGAATAAGTGGTTAAGATAATGAATGAATAATTAATGAATATGCATAACAATCCAAGAATGTGTTGCAATAATGCCACTTTTTGGTAACACTTTGCATTAAGTGTTATGTAATAACTAACATGAGATAATACATTAGTTGACATGAACAAGACATGAAGTAATACATTAATTAATGTTAATGTATTACTATTTAAGTAATTAACTAATGTTAAGTTAACCAACTGCATTAGTTAATGCTGTTTTCATATGAAGGGTTGACTAATTAACATTAAGTAATACATCTGATACTGAGGTACTTCATTAATAAAGGTTTAACTAATGTTAAATAAGCATGTAACAACTCCATTAGTTCATGTTCTTGTCTTTAGCTCATGTACTGCAGTTATATATAATGCTTGAAAAGGCAGTGTTAAACAATAGCTTATTTGGCTGTAATGACACTTAAGCAGTTATAGTCGCTAACTTATTTTATTTACTTGCTTCCATTTACTGATCTAATAGTTTAAACTCGCCACTGTATTTTAAGTGATGAGACTTTTACCGCTTTTCCCTCAGTTCCATTCAGCCATTAATGTTTAGTTGCTTGTTGGGGTTTCATTGTGTCATCTTGTTGAGGTGGTTCAGCTCTCGTTTTTGTTTCTTTGTTGCTCGCACCTCTCACTTTGGAACGTGAGTATTTTATTTTAGAGCAAAAGGGAATAAAAAACTAAGAATAGAGTCTGACACACTTCAGTTCCTATGCTGATAGATTCTGGATGTATTGAGCTCCACTGCATATTTCCACGTTACTCATAACTTAATGTATGTAAATCAGTGCAATGCAATATTTTCATTTATATATAAAATCTTACATTAATATGCTACATTATGTGTATATGAAAACAACATTAATTAATTCAGTTAGTACATATTTATTTAACATTAGTTAATTATTGTTAATGTGTTACTTCATGTCTTGTTCATGTTAACTAATGCATTACTTCATGTTAGTTAGTCAACACTTAATAGCTTTTTTTTTACCTTTTTTTTTTTTGCATATAATGGCCAGGGTTTTGCTTAACAGCATTGCATGTTTTTTTGGCATATGATTATAGGATTAACTTTCATTAACTAGCGTCTATGCTAATGGCTTAAAGACATGAAAGAGATAATTTACCTAACATTAATAATACATTTTCATTCCACAATCTGTGTAACAGGGATATACGTTTGAAGTGACCTTATCAGTTAGTAGTCAGTCACATCAAATATCATCAGTTAGTCACAATATCCAAGAAAAACAATGACAGATCTTACAAATAGAGATCGTCTTCCAACAATCTTCTTACAATCCCCCAGGAAATTAGGATGATGCAATTTCTTGAACATGAACAAGTGAAGTGTGAACGTGAAATATTCTAGGCAATATAGAGCATTCTACATTTTGGGCACTGAATGTGTTCAGGTAACAGGTTTGAGTGAATGTTGTGAGACACTAAAATTGACTCATCCAAGGATGTTTTCAACGCTAGATTTTAAAATGAATTCACACATTCATGCACAAATACATATTTTATTTATTATATATTACAGAAAAATGTAGTTAGCCATGTAAGCTGTGAGGTTGCATTACATTAGCAAGTAAATGTTAACAAGTGAACGATTTTATGACAATCTATCAACCACAGGCATGACCAATAACACAGATTGTTTCCTTTTCCACGTTTGTCAAAACTTTTATGGAATTCTCATCCACTGAACAGTATTACGGTGTTGTGTACACCAAGAATAATATATGCAATATTGCTGTAAAAATTGCCCAAAATAAGGGACTTCTGAGCGAAGCTGCCTTGTAAATAGGACAGCCATTATCTCAGGAGTGTATGAATGCTGGCCAAAAAATGCTGCCTATTTCAGATTGAAATGCAATGAGGGCCTCATACAGAATGAGGGAAAATTACAATAAGCTACTGTGTATACCTAGAGAAATGAGTGTGGGGGGGAAAAGCAGAGAGACCAAATGAAAAAACAGAGGAAATACTAACTATAGGGGTTTGTTGCCGGAAGGGGAAAAATGGCCGAAAAAATACACCCTACTGTATCTCTCTCTCTCTCTCTCTCTCTCTCTCTCTCTCTCTCTCTCTCTCTCTCTCTCTCATGCTCAGGCACTTGATT
>JAOVVH010000054.1:17810279-17822027 GCA_028566435.1 Scorpiodoras heckelii
TCGTACTGTACAGTAATTAGCTGGTAAGTTTTACTGAGTGTCTTGGAGAATCTGCCACAGCTCTTCTGGAGATTTTGTCACATTTACTTCATTTTTTTGCATGCAAACCTCAGCAGTCTTCATTACGCTTTTGTCTGAAAAGTGGTCTGTAATGTAATGTGTTGCTTTCATTACTGACATACAAACGTTTTTGTGTACCATGTAATCTTTTGATGGAAAAGTAATGTTTGGAAATATCTAATCTTTTTGTCCTGACTCAATAATGCAGAAGTCAAAAAAAAAAAATCAATAACAAAAGTTAAACCTAGAACAATAGGGTGCCTAAGACTTTTGCACAGTACTGTTTTTCATTTATTTATCTTCAGTATCTGCTTTATTCTGATCATGGCAGTGGTGCATCCAGAACCTAAAACCAAACAAGAAGTGATAGTATTAGTTCACAACTTGGGACAATTCCACTCGGCTTTCTTTATTTCTGCCTGTTTCTCAGGATTTGAGCTATAGTATAAATCTCCATGTTCTCATGTTCACATCAAACAGACCTGACCGAAGTTCCATCTTTACAGTACATGCCAGTAGATGGAAAACCCCAAGGAATATCTGTGCATCACCCGGTGCTTGGGTACTCTGTCTCCTTACTAATTAAACAGACTTTCTCAATGGGAGAACTGGGAGGTACAATTACGGATCAGGCCTCCGGAGCCTCATTGGATCTCTATTAAAGGATAGCGTTCCTTGTAATGATGCTGGGGTTTAATTACTTCCACGCGGCGGCCGCTGTAAAACACTCTGATAAATGGGCCGACACACACGCATCATTATTTCCCGCATGCACTGGCCTTGTTAGTGTGATTATGAGCTGAGGAGAAGGAGGAGAAGGAGCCTACCTGAATAGGCTGAGCTAGTGGAGAGAGAAGCAGAAGGAAGGTGGGGGGTACAGGGCAATGTGCCACATCACTGTACAATGGATTATGCAGCAGTGAGATATGACAGAAAGGAAATTCTCATGTAGGCTGATGTGTACATGTACACAAGGACACATACATCCACAATGATTGATATGCATCAAAAAACATACAAAAACATATGCATTTACATGTATAAGAGAAACCCACGGTGTTGCACTCATCTTACCCCACACTGCAGTACTAGATAAACAAATGTGCATATTCATAGTCATTAATTATGAGGTTTTTTTGTGGGTGCCCTGTAGTAGGCTCATTCTGATTAATCTTGTTCCTCGTTCTTCCCCCACACTTATTAAAGTGCTGAAGCAAATATCTTGCATGCAATAAATCCCACATAGAGAATGATTAATCAAAGGTGGTGAGCAGAGAGGCTCTGGCAGGTGGAGTTACAGTGTTAAATCACCTGCAGTGCTGGATGAATGGTCCTGGGCTGGAGCTATGAAGTAAGGATGGCATAGCAGTATAGGTAAATGCATATGGGACTTCGAGTCAACCTTCAGGGTCAATGTGTCAAGACCCTGAACGTGGCACTAAGAGTCGGGTCATCGATTCTGCATCAGAGCACAGGCCATGGTGTTTATTGTTTCTTTTCCCTAATTTCTGGTTTGTCTTCATGACAGATTCACTTTATTATTTGTTTTCTTTGTTATTATAAATCAGAGATTAATGGCCATGCAAACGGAGAGTGACATTTTCAAAATGTTGCTAATTATACACATGTACACCTCTCATTAGTGTTCATTAGCTTCACATATCATCAATCTCCGTAGTGAGGAAACAGTTTCTCTGGATTGTCTCTGAAGTGCACCAATATTCAGATGTAGCAGATCTCAATTAATCCCAATAATTAATTGCCCTTACTACCAATATAAATGGCATATTTCCCATGCTAAGTGTACCATAGCAACGCTCCACAATTTGATATTTAAGTGAATGATTCTTAATTTTCTACACCACTACTCACTTTTTCTCACTCCGTGGTTGTGACAGGACTGACTTGATGGGCAGCTTAAGAGCCGTTATTTGACATGCTAATTCACATTTCTGGTGCATTTATACAATTCCTCGTTCTTGAGTGATGGGAAATGTCATAGTCACTGAGTTACGTGAGCCACACTGAAGAATCATTTACTCACCAGCGCGTGCTAAATGTGCATCGATATCCTCTGAATATTTAATCGCTCGTTAATTACTGATTAGCTAAGACAAACTGTTGCTGAACCACTTATGGGATGTATGTGAGGAGGATGAGCCTCATAGAGTACAAGGGTACAATTTTCACTATTGAGCATAAAGATTTGAAAGGTATTCTACTGTATCACACATTTAACTCACTATTGTGAGTTAAGTGAATGCAATTTGAGTAACTGTTTAGAGTGAAATTCTTTTTTTTGTTGCCAATGTTTTTGTTAATTTGAAATGCACTTCTTTAAAGAAGATGGAAGATGTTCTAAAGGATAATCTGACCAAGCATTCAACTGATACACATATACAGTAGCCTGTTTTATTCAAATTCCTCCCTGCACATGACTCAAGCACAGCTGCCTAAAGTCTGAGGTGTGAATATGGATGTGCAAGTTTTGTAAAATATCCTAACAAGACAAATGTAACCCTTTGAATATTTTAAAATTGCATACAGTTTATCTTATTGTTGACTAGACAAGGACAAAGTTCTGTCACCAATGTATAATACCTGACCCTATTGGGTTTTCCAGTGACATGTTCCACTGACCTGCCAATATCCATCATAATACTGAGACGAATCACATAATTCAGTGTCCAGTTGCAGTTGGATCTCTACAGGTCCCTCAGAGGCCTTGATTATAGGCTACACCCATCCTAGACTATATAAGCTATCTTTGTGCTGAGGCACATTACCGGGACTGAAGTCGGTGCAGACACACACTGCCTAATAGGCGACATCACTAGGAGAGTGGAGAGAACATGCCTTCCATATGCATCCGGCCAGTGCATGACGAACAACGCGCTCTCTCTCCATGCCTATAAAAAAGCACTCAGGCTTGTACAGCGGCTGGTCACGTAGCAACAGAGTGAATAGGCTTCAGGTGCGATGTATGTGTGCATGTTTTAATGTGTGTTAGTGCCTGGGTGTGCTTTGAATATATGTGTTTCTTTAATGTTATGGGAATGTTGAGTGTTTATGTGTTTTTGGGGTGTCATTTAATCACATGAAATATGGAATGCCGTTTCAGTGGCATTTTTTTTTTTACAAATTCTTACACCACTAGTTCAAATACAAGCTAGAGAGGGAGATAGAGTTTTAGTTTTATGTTAATGGTGTGCAGGCTTACATAAAACTCTATTGACAGTTAACATGGCCTTCAAGGTGTTCTTTGTGGTTCAGCACTTCTGTCAAGTCAGGAGGCAAGTCATTTCATCTCACCTTTATTCATATGCTTGACTACTCCAGGTATTATGGAACACTACAGAACCCAGTGATAGAGACAGAGATGGGGGGGTTAACCTTGACCCAGCCCCAGCAAGAACCCCAGCCAGGTGGATGAGTAAGAGTGGGAGAAGCAAGATAATGGGAAAGGAGATAATAAAATTAAATCACAAGCAGTATCATGCAGAAGCAAGCTACGTAAAGGGAGATATAAGATGTACATTTAGAACATATAGTTCAGATGCTATATACAGTATTATGTGTGTCTATGATATGTGCATTTTTTTCCATATGAGTTACAATATTCATGGAAACCACCCACTGTATTTGTTTCCATATGTCTAGATGTGTCCAGGGGCTACATGGTGGCATTCTATGGTTCCTTTATTTTACCTTACATAATAGTATAGGGTTTAGACAGGAAGTGCTCAGCGTGTTAGCAGCTATTTTGTGCTTTGTATTGTAATCTTGCTGCCTTTGAGGCACCTCATTCCTCATTCCCCAGCCAAACAATGTAACAGCATAGGGCATGATTTGCTGAAGCTAACATGCTTAAAGCTGTTTTTTTAGGACTTACCGTGTGTGTGTGTGTGTGTGTCCGTGTCCGTGTCCGTGTGTGTGTGTGTGTGTGTGTGTGTGTGTGTGTGCGTGCGTGCATGCTGAATGGCAGATTTGTACCCATCTTGCACAAAGAGGACGCTAGAGATGATTCCTATTCAAAGAACAGCTCTTCCATCCATGGATACTGCAACTGCCACAGTAGCTACATGCCTCATGGGTAATGAGCTAGGGTTTTGGGCCTAATCCTTCTTTCCTTTCTTGGACAGAAACACTCTTACCTTGTACATTGTTCCACCCAATTCTTTCTAAGACAGCAGCAAGTGTAACAGAAAGCAGAGGTGATCCAATACATACCCTCCTGTAAACAAGATTGGCAGGTGCAGGCTGGGCAGTGGAGGAGTGGGAGAGAGAAAAAGTCAAAGAAGATGAAGGAAGGATGAGGACAAGAGATTATTGCAGCAACATCTAAACAGAGATTAAATATGAGCAGACAAAGGCGACCACAGAGTCATGTCTGGTTGAACAGCAGTCTGGTCTGAGGCAATACTGGAAGGGATAAAAGGCAGTGAATGTCTGTTAAGATTTTAAAGCTATAGAGGAAGAACGTGGCTCGTGCTAAGTGCGCAGTCTTATCCCTTTAGCTACGGAGGCTTTTAGGCCGATGGACCTAAGCTAAGCATGCTGGGTAGCCTGGGACAAGCTGGAGATTTGCTTGTCACAGCAGGGTGGCTGTGATCTGAGAAAGATCTGTGGACCAAGCGTGCCTGTCATTGTCCAACAGCCTCACGCCACTGCAGAGCTGCTTCAGACATCCTATGTGTCACACAAATCTAAATCCTGCTCCTCCAGAGAGACGTGTGCTTAGCTTGGTGCTTGGTGTCTCACTCGGTTTTAACTTTTGTGTCTGGATCTGTATCTGTATTCTATACTCCTGCACCCCTAAGTGTATATCTACCATAATGCACCCCATCCATTTAGATGCAACCAGGTGTGTGTGTGTGTTTGTGTGTTTGTGTGTGTGTGTGTGTGTGTGTGTGTGTGTGTGTGTATGTGTGTGTGCGTGCGCGCGCGCATGTGTGCATATGCATTCTCATGAGTGAAAGGCCTGTGCATATGTACTTGTGCATGCACCATCAGCCTCTCCAATTTCTCTTTTGTTCTCATCCTTTCTATCTGGCCCTTAAGTCCAAGCACTTGCACATGCTTCATTCCTCAGTCAATATCTATTGAGCCACCCATGAAAGGGAAATGACAGTTAGTTCATAACTCCCTAGGTTGATCAATACCACCTGCTAGGTCCAATTCTAGTCCAATTCCCCTCACTAAAAAGACGAGCCAAAACAAGTCTACTTTCGTGATCCACTCTGGCCATCACGGGTAAGATTTTGAAGGGAATTATGATTAATGACTTTTGTACGTCTCACACATTCCTCAGTGTTACTGTGGCTATTTTTTTCTTAACTGCAGAAGTGTGCTGTTTAAAAAAAGATGAGCAGCCTTCAGTAATAATTTTTTTATGGAAATTAGGTAACAGTTTAAATAATCCACTGTACACACTCTACACCCAGTCAACAAACTATCCATAAACTGTCAACGACTTGTCAGGTGACCAGCTTAGCAACTGATTCTACAGTAAACAATGTTAACAGTTTATGGTTGTTGTTGATGTTTAGCAGATGGCAGCATGGTGGTGCAGTGATGCCAACTCACAGCCCCACTGTCCCTTGTTTGAGCCTGATCTGAGCTCAGGTTATTGATTTATTTTCATGTGTTCTCATTGTGTTTGTGTGGGTTTCCTCCAGGTTCTCACTGTCCAAAAACATGTAGGTAGGCGGATTAGCTATGCATGTGAATGTGGGTGTATATGTGCCCTGTGATGGACTGTCAATGTTTTTTGCCTTTCAACCATTGCTACCAGGATAGGCTCTGGATCAACCATGAGTCTGACTGGAATAAAGCAGTTATTGAAGACAGTAATGATACGTTTTTGTAGATCATGTAAACGGGACAGGGGTGGTGGGTTATTCCTAGACATTCCACTGACAGAACCCATTAGGTCCAAGTTCAGATTATAAGTAAAATGAGGTTTAGTTTCTATTCTATATTCTATTCAAGTGAAAAACATTTGTAGGATTTCTTTCAACAGGAAATTATGCATGACATCCCGTGAAGAGGAATCTATTGTTAAATAATTTAATTCACAATTAAATAAAAAATTTTAAATGTCATGAAAGAATTGCATATACACTGATCAGCCATAACATTAAAACTGGTGCCGTGAATAGCATTGATTATCTTAATACATTGGCATCTGTCAAGGGGAGGGATATATTAGGCAGCAAAGTGAACAAAGTTGATGTGTTGGGAGCAGAAAAAATGTGCAAGGATCTGAGTGACTTTGACAAGGGCCAAACTGTGATGGCTAGATGACTGGATCAGATCATCTCCAAAACAGCAGGTATTGTGGGGTGTTCCTGGTATGCAGTGGTTGGTAGTGGTCCAAGGAAGTACCCCCGGTGAACTGGCGTCAGTGTCATGGGTGCCCAAGGCTCATTGATGTGCTTGGGGAGTGAAGGCTAGCCCATCTGGTCCCATCCTACAGAAGACATACTGTAGCACAGACTGTTGAAAAAGTTAATCCTGGTTACGATAGAAAGGTGTCAGAACACACTGTCTATCACAACTTGCTGCATATGAGGCTGCATAGCTGCAGACCTGTCACAGTGGCCATGCTGACCCAAGGACGCCACCAAAAGCACCTACAATGGGCACATGAGCATTAGAACTGGACCATGGAGCAATGGAAGAAGGTGGCCTGGTCTGATGAGTCGTGTTTTCTTTTTCATTGTGTGGATGGCTGGGTGTGTGTGTCACTTACCTGGGGAAAAATGGCACCAAGATGAACTATGGGTAGAAGACAAGCTGGTGAAGCAGTATGATGCTCTGGGCCATGTTCTGCTGGTATTGTGCCCTGCCACACTGCAAAAACTTTCCAGGAATGATTTGAGGAACATGACAAGTGTTCAGGGTATTAACTTGGCCTCCAAATTCCCCAGAACTCAATCTGATTGAGCACCAGTGGGATGTGCTGGACAAAGAAGTCAGATCCATGGTGGCCCTAGCTCACACCTTATGGAACTTTACATAACTGCCAGATACCCCAGCACACCTTGAGAGGTCTTTTGAAGTCCATCTCTTGATGGGCCAGAGCTATTTTGGTGGTACAAGGGGGATCTACACAATATTGGACAAGTGGTTTTAAAGTGGTGTTATGGCTGATCAGTGTATGCATGTCTGTTCTTCAGAAATCACAATGACTCTTATGGGCATGCCGGTGCAATGTCAACCATAGTGCAATGTGAATGATATCTGCTTGAGTTTATTGTTAATAATAAATATGATTTTTAAAAAAACATCGTATTTGGTGTGTGTGTGTGTGTGTGTGTGTGTGTGTGTGTGTGTGTGTGTGTGTGTGTGTGTGTGTGTGTGTGAAAACTTAAATCAATGCACCTGTTTTTGTGCATGAGCATCTGGATTTCTGGTTTTGTGGGAATCGAGAAGACTCCAATAACAGAATCAAGAAAGTGTGAATCATAATCATAATTATGGTAAAAATCTTACCACTTATTCCAAACCAGCTCACAGAATGTCCAAAACCAATGGAGGCATGAAGTGCTTTAGAGTGGCCAGACAGCTATCTGACAGGCAGGCAGCTGCAGTCTCACTGTCTCCTCTCTCTCCTTAGACCTGTTCATTCAAAATGACACTGGCTCTTTATTTATGTGCAAATTTGCTCTTGGGCCCTACAAGGGTGGTGCGCATGCTGAATCTCTCCTTTTTGGGCTTTAACAGATTATCCTTCTACTCCCTTTGGTCCCAATCGCCCTAAGCCCAGCTGCCCTGACCTTTTGTCATTGAGACTTTCTCTCTGCTCCTTGGTGTCTCACTCTCAGCTTCCCCCTCCAGCCAGACACCACCACCAGCCCCATTCCTCCGGCTCTACCCACCACTTCTCAAAGAACTATTATATCACTCTCTTCGCAAACAATAAGCCCCAGAGACAGAGGTAGAAGGAAAGGCAGTGAGAGAGAGATAGAGAATAAGACCGTAAGAGAGGGAGAAAGTAAAAGGGCTGAAGCTCAGCTCCCACACTCCTAATCGATCAGAGTAGCCCATGTGGATCACTGAAGGCTAATCAATACTTTTTTTTCTCATCCTCTTTAATTTTTTTTTGACCATCTGTTTTTGCTGCTGAATCTGACAAAGTACTGTGGCTCAATGTGGTGGTGGTGGTGGGGTGGGGTTTGAGGAGGGGGTGTTGTGGGGTGGGTGTCTCGGGATATCTCTGAACACGAGAAAGAGAGAATGCATAGCCTAAACAAAGGGAAAGAAGGCACCATGGAGCAGTTAGCAAAATGATCGTGAATGTGATTGTGTATGTGTGTTCACTTGCTCACTTACATATCATTAGAGGTAAATGATCAATTCCAGACAGACAGACATGCACCC
The DNA here is from genome assembly GCA_028566435.1 of Scorpiodoras heckelii. Lineage (NCBI taxonomy): Eukaryota > Metazoa > Chordata > Actinopteri > Siluriformes > Doradidae > Scorpiodoras > Scorpiodoras heckelii. Next base: position 17,818,725 of record JAOVVH010000054.1, read on the forward strand.
ACCACCTCCAACTGAAACTCTTCCATCCTCCACCTCCATTCTCCCACTGTTCCCGTGTCCTCTCCCAGGACAGGCGCTTTGTAGGGAATGGACGCTCTATAGCTGAGCAACACAGCTTGGACGCACATAGGGATTTGGAGAGCTCTGTCACTAAGCCAGCTCATCAGATTCACCTCTGTCTCTCCTTTCTTTACAGCTCCTGTCAATGTCTGCTCCAGCACTCTTCAGATCCTCTTGTTTTCCAGATGAAGGGCAGATACTTCAGAGAAGTAGTTAAAAATGTAAAAGAAAAATAATGAATAGTGTGCTATTAAAACAGTGTGTTTGTGCTTCAGAAAGTGTGGACACGCTGATAGAAAGTATTCATTCCTTTGTTTGTTTGTTCATTTGTTCATTCATTCATTTTTTCATTCATTCGTTCATGTTCAGTAAACAATTTATCCTGGTTAGTGTTGAGGTGGAAATCAAAAAGCTTATCCTTGGAAACACTTGGCATGAGGCAAGACACACACTGATTGAGACACCAGTCCATCACAGGACACCATGCACATGTACATTTTTGGAGGAAACATCCACAGAAATTCTACACAAAGAGTAACCAAGGCTAGGACAATCCGAGAAACAGCACGCATTCAGTGATTTGGATTTTCTTTTCCATGGCTGTGTGATGCTCCAGCTGATGAGACAAACCCAAACTGAGGACAGCAGTCAGGCTTTTACCCCATCCTTCTTGTTTTATTGCCTCTGTCTCACTGTCATCTGTAGAATTTCCACCCAGCTGAAACCAGCACTTGACATTCTTCACTACTGTGCACACAAACTGGCATCTCTTGATGACCTCACTCCTTTACTATTACAATGCTGCCTCATCAACTCCCACTTTCTTCAGGCTGATTTCACACTGTTTAGTTTTCACTCTCTCAGCTTGTCAGCTCACAGATCGAGAAACACATTCTTTGCGTGGTGAACGCTACCGGGGCGCGAGCGGCTTGTTTGTTTGTGTGTAGGATTGTGTACTGTATGTGGTAATTAACTTTTGCTTCCAGCTTCTTTTGTTAATTTGTCGAGCTTGCTGCCTTCCGCTCTTTATTAGCTGTCTAACATGGCCTTCTTGTGTAAATACAAGTCGTTGAAATGGCAATTAACCTTGCAAATAGGTATAAAGCACTGATCTGGTGACAGGATATTGACAGGGCCTCACTCGGTGCAGGCTGCATGGAGGGAACCGAGGCGCAGAAACGCAGAGGAGGGGGGAAAGCGCGGGAATGAAAAGAGTGAGTAAGCAAACAAATCCCATGGGCCCCTGTTTGTTGTGTCTGTGGCAGACCTATTCTTTTGCTGCCTATTAAACTCTGACCTTTAGGCATGAAATCGGGGGAAACGGGGATTCAGAACAGCAGACGCAGGCCTGGGACCGTGGATGGCAGCAGGGGATGGGGAAGATATGAAAAGACGGTTACTTCACACGGAGGGAGGGATTGACCTGAAACACAGATAGGAAAGATGTATTTTCAGTGCTAGTAAAGGGAATGTGTATATGTTTGAGTATTAATCCTGCTCAATCACACACCGATATATACTAGAGTGTCTTATTCTGTCAATCTCTGTCACATGTTTTGAAACACTGGCATCACAAAACTAATACTATGAAAAGAAATTTTAAAAAATAATTTAAATGTGAAAAATATTTATATCTGTTGAATATTTTTATTCAGCAGGTTTCCACCAAAACATTGACAATAGAAGGAGAAAAACATGATATGCCCAAGTGGTTAAAATAAAGTACAATGAAACCACTGCAACTGGGAACTATGGAGTCCAAGGATAAGCCAGGTACTGACTAAGGCTAATGATTTAACAACCTAATATGTAGTTATTAAAGTTAATGTAGGAAAACAGGAAACAAGGAGATAAACCTATCTATAGATGATTGATTTGCCTTATATGTGCTAATATATGAAAATATTACAATATAATATTAAAATATAACAAAAATTAAACTCTTTTTCATTCTCTTCTGTCATACTGAAAAATTGTCTTGCAAGTTATAAATGACCTCATAACTGTCAGTAAATCTTCAATTTGTGTAGCTGTAAACACCATAAAAAATACCTTCTTTTAATCCTAATGAGCCCGACCCTCTTTTATTGAATCCGGTGCTCACCACCACATTTAAGCTCATCTTTCTCCATTTTCATCTGCAACTTTTTGATTGCACCATTGCCTGGTACTGACATGGCAACAGATGGCAAGAGATTTGTGTAGAGATTAGTAGCTTTACATTCAAAAAGCATGTTTCTGGGAAATAATGTTGTATGTCAGAACCTGTGGGCAGACAAAAGATCCGTCTCTTCTGTCAGACAGAGCTGCTGGGCTTTAGTGATGCCTGTGGCCCACTGGCAAGGTAGAGGATAAAGGCTGGATTTAGATAGTCACTGATGCTGCTTGGGGTAGGAGAGTAGATACCTGCTGGCCTAAGGGCTAGATCCTGTTATTTACCAGAGAGACAAAGAGAAAATCTCAGTTTCGCTGTGTATCAGACCAGAGACCGACTGACAGACAGTGTGTGTATATATCAGCGTAAGGAGTGGGAGGCAGAAGGCTCAGAGGTATCAAAAAGTGACAATAGAGAGAAGACAAGCAGCAATGTGCAATGTGTAAAGTAGCAGAGAGCAAGCAAGCTTAGAGATCCTTCGATCCTTCTATGTGGAGGGAAAGAGAAGTTGAGATAGTGTAAGCGTAGAGAAAACTAATAGGGATGAGTCTGGTCAGAGATGGAGGGATGAAAGGATACAGGGATACAGAGTGAAGATACAGAAGCTAAATGAGTAAAATGCAGAGGGTCAGAAGCAGCAATAGTTGACCGTTAGTGAGAAGAAAGCAGTGATGGTGAATGAAAAAAGGAAAGGGAGGGACAGGAAAAAGATGGATTAGGAACAATAATGGAATATCGGAGAGGAGAGAGGGAGCTGGACATGTTCACAAAGGTAAGAAAGGAAGCTGACAGTGATAGTGAGTTGAGCTCAGTGGTTGAGGGAGGGGTGGAAAGGTGGTGGTGTCTGTGCTTGTTGGGGTTCAGGTTGTAGAAGCTGGAGGAACAGGGTTAAATTAGGCAGAAAGAGGGGCAGTGAGACCCTGTCAGCATGTTGCCCACTGTTCTAGTTCATCCTGGATCTGGACATGGCACAGCTCAGTGCCCGCGGAGCCTGCTGTCAGCCTTCATGACCACACACACACACACGCACGCACGCACGCACGCACACACACACACACACACACACACACACACACACACACACACAC
>JAOVVH010000054.1:18014088-18031126 GCA_028566435.1 Scorpiodoras heckelii
TCGAACCCGGATCATCTTGCTGTGAGGCGACAGTGCTAACCACTACACCACCGTGCCGCCTACATACAGATGTCTTCATTTATTTTTTTTAATCAGCTCCTTGGACCCAGCAAGTCTTATATCCAGGGGCAAACTATTCCATAAATTAGGACCACAAACTGCAAAAGCACAATCACCCTTTCATATTCTCTTAGTCCTTAGAACTGCAAGGAGACCTTGACTGGAGGATCTCAATGCCTTAGCATTCGAATACTGAACTAACAACTCCGAAATATATTGAGGACCATCTCCATGCCTCGCCTGCTATGTTAAAACCAAAAGCTTAAAATGTACCCTAAAAACTACAGGTAACCAATATGGTGATGCCAGTACTCCCTAAAATGCTTCCTTCGTCTGGTCCCCGTTAAAACGCAGGCTGCAGCATTCTGAACCAACTGGAGCCGTGTCATAGCTCCTTGACTAAGACATGTAAATAGAGCATTACAGTAATCTAACCTAGATGATAAAAAGGAAGAATAATTTTCTCTGTCTCGTGAAAGGAGAGCATTTTTTTTCTGATTACAGCAATATTTCTCAACTGAAAATAACAATTCTCGTACAGCTTATTTATGCGGATTGAGAAAATTGAGAAATTTCACTGAGAATCAAAGATGATGCCCAGATTTCTAAAGAATGTGTTTGTCTTTGAAACCAGTGAACCAAGATCCTTCCTCAAATCACTGGCAACAGCTTGAGGGCCTAAAATCAGTACTTCTGTTTTCCCTTTATTCAACTTGATGAAGTTCCAGGCTAGCTATTAGATTCTATAAAAAAAAAAAATCGATTTCTTCGATTTGCCCACCATTCAGAGATGTCATATAATCGAGGTTTGACCCATCCATGTTTACTTGAGCAATACAGAGAGTGTTTCTGATATCATGCAGAAACCAGCTGTAGCCTATCCTCCGTTCATCACCAGGGAAGAAAGCAAAAGCAGCAGTCCAAACGGCTCTCGTACTGCACACATAAAGAGTGTAGGGGACAGACATTAATCGTGTAAAGCGTATTAGATTTATCCAGACACGGCGAATATACATGTATAAAAAGACGATTTAATGATGTATCTATCAGTGCACCTTGTAAAACGCTTAATTGCAGCAGTGTTTGGGAAGGAAGAAAGCCACGAGGCAGCTGAATGAGGGCGGGAACTTGTGACTCACTGACTTCCTCAGTAGGTTTATAGTAACGCGTGGAGCTGAAGCGCGCTGTGGCTGAGAGGAAACGCGCAACTTCCACGCAGCAGCACAGGAGACGCTGGCGGGAATAGACACCAAACAAACCGTCTGTTTTGTCCGATCTGCGGTACTCAAGTCGTGTCATTGGTCTTCACTTCTTCACTACTAGTTTTTTTTGTTCTTCTTCTAGGTAAGCACATGTTTTTTATTCATTCTCTCTCTCTCTCTCTCTCTCTCTCTCTCTCTCTCTCCCAGTTTACCTCCGCTAATTATAGTAGACTAGAGTTTCACTGACATCCTTCTTACTGAGACACTTCTAATAGCGAACCTGTCTTCATTTGCATCTTACTCTCATATTCTGTAGATTATTTCTGTTTTACAAACCTGCTGCATGTTTGTTTGTTTGTTTGTTTGTTTGTTTGTCTGTAAGCCCTTTAAAACTTTTTATTGATGGCGAGACACTGGATATTTATGTTGAGCTGAAAACAAAATACACAAGCTGAACGTTTCATTCGCATATAAAACACCTTCCTTGTTCCTTAAAAAAAAAAAAAAAACTTTTTCAGAAGTGTACTGTGATTATCAGCCATGTGATAATGTCTTTTACATTACGTTAGATATCAAATGTAGTGTAATAAACATTAGGTCAATCAAATATATATGAACCAAATCTTATGTTTCTTTTCATACATAGCTGTCTTGATTTGATGGATATGTTGAGTTTTATGGAATTACAAGCATACCATGGAAAGTATGATTGAGCCATTGATCGATTGATTACTTCCACCCTAGTGTAATTATTTACACTTTGTCTACATTATAAGCTTCCTTTAAGTCAGCCAGAAGTGAAATGGAAATGGGACAGTCATGCGTATTGCATAATGTTCAGTTCAGATTGGAGGCACACCTGGAATTGAGCCGTTGAGATTTTACGACTCGCCCATGACTCATGAGCACTAGTAATGTACACCTCACTGAACCAAGTGTGATGAGTAACTTGTTGCATGGCATAATGCACACCCATGACCTATAATTGAAATCTTTTTGGCAGGGCTAATGAGCAGTTATCCCTGAACACAGAGGAAAAACTAATGAGATTATCATAGAGGGAGAATGTAACAACGGTAATATCTTATCACTGAGTGAAACTGAGCTGGAGCTGGGGAAGAGGAAGAACAGCTTTGAGCTTTCTACTTCAGTCTTCTGCTTTTTTCACAAATTAAGCCAAACTCTTGAGACTGGCCACAGTTCAGGGGATTCTTTTGCATGTCACAGGCGACCAGACAACTACTTTGCTTTTCCCCACTGAAAACATCCTGGTGGATTTTTTTTTTATTTTGTTTGTTTTGAATAAAAGGGTGTCTTAACTAAGTGCATTTGCATTTTAGCTAAATAAAGTACTTCATTAGAGAAACCCATTGCAGTCCATTGAGTAATATGAAAAAAACAATGCAGTGACTTTTGCTAGAACTTAGTTTCTTTTCTTTCATGTGATACAGGATTCCTGAACCAGCTGTCTCTGTCACTGAGCATAACTTCCTTCTCATTGGTTGGAAAGTTTAGCCCCCGTTCAGGGCCCTATTTGTACAAAATTAGACTTTTTCATCTTTTCTTTTAAATGGATAGATTTGTGTTCGTGCTTGTCTTTGGTGTAATATTTCTGTATGAATGATTGATTATCTTTTTATGTAAGGTAAGAGTAATGTGTAAACACTTATGGGGAGTAAACCATAGCAGAGCATGAGTTGGGAAAACTTTTCTTTCGTCTAGTGTAAAGGGTGACAGTGGAACAGGTCATGTGGCAAGCATGTGACTAGGCCATATGCAACTTTGCAAGTGTAAAATTACTTTTAGGTCTGAATTAATTTTTTCCAACTAGTCCCATCAGAGTGTGCTTTTAAGAAAAGCAGCGTCTGGCCAGTTTTTTCTGTGGCAGCAGCTATTTTAACACTATTATTTCACGATGAACCTTTTTTCCCCTGCTCTAACTGTCTCCATGCTGAGGTAATGAGTCAAAAAGTCTATAAAATCTCAATCTTCCTATCCCCCATGTAATTTTAGTGTCTGGTATTTGAATGCTGACAGAGGCTGAGGAAGGTTGAAAATGCATTTGTTTGCATTTTGTCTCCCACTGAGCCCAGTGTCAAGGCTATGAGACTCTACTGAGCCTTGAAAATGGTCACATTCTTTCAGATCAGTGTGTTTTTTTTAAGGTTAGCCTCTGGAGTACTGCCATCTGTGGTGTGACTAAAAAAAAGAGTAGACTGGACATTCAGGCTTCCCCTTTCCTATTTTGCTCAGTCTAGACTTAGCAGGTGGTGAGGAGTTGAGTTTCATAGTGCTGAGGGTGTCTGTCTTCTCTTCTGAAAAAGACAGTCAGTGTAACATATTACTAGTTGGGTGTGTGTTTGATTGCAGCAGTTTGCAGTTTGTGTGTGTCCTTGTGAATTCCACAGTGCATCAGTGCAAACCTCAACTTGTTACGAGGGACAAGTTGGTTCAGACTTGAAATAAATTCAGAGGCAGTCAAGAACAGTAGCAAACACGTGACAAAATATTATCTGTGTTCACAATCCATTAACCTCAATCCTATTTTTTCACCAAGTTTCAAGAGTCTAATTTAACCATGCATTCTATTCTAGGAATATGTTCTGATTTTTTATGATATATCATAATTTAAATGTTCACTTCCTGTAGACTTAATCAGAGAATGTGTGTAAGGAATAGGCCTCATTTCACTGGCTAAATCTCCTTCGGGGGGAAAAAAACAGGCTTTTATCTTCTCTGGTCCACCACCTCATTTCCTTGTCTGTATCCTGACTTGTGGTGTCTGGTGGTTCAGGACCTGGTGTGTGTTTTGAATGTTGGGAAGTGACCTCAGGTTTCCTTCTTGGGGAATCCAGGTGCTGCAGTGGAGCTCTTAGCAGCCGGTGGCTTCCTCCTTGGCTGGAAGGAATGAATGGGTGAAATTAGATCCTCTGAAACAGGGCCTCATAGGAGGCAGTGTGCTGCTTAGTCTCGGTCATTGATCTCCTGTTTGTTTATCCCTTCTTGCTCTCTTCCTCTTGCTAGCTGTAATGTCAATATGGATACTGGCTGGGTGTGAGTTTGGGTCACTTCCCTTCTGTGTTAAGCATGTTTTTTCCTCTTTTAGTTTTTCCTATGCTTGCCTTGACTTTACGGTTGTCACACTGAGTCTGTGTGTCTGTGTGTGTATTTATTTGTTTATTTATTTATTTAATATGTAAGTACCTGCTGTTAGTCAAATGAATGTGTTAAAGTTCACTTCTCTCATCTTGGTAAACATGAAAACAACTTAAATGTCATTTGTCAATGGGACATCCATAGCTAAGTAATGGACAGACTTTCATATATTTTGCACACACAGAATGTGAAATTGTGATGGGCAACATTTAAGGCTATTTTTCTCTTCAGCCCTGGAGGTATTGCATTGCCATTAGAGTGCAGTCCTTCCATCCCCTTAGATCTCCCTCAGCAAGGCATGGCCCATGTCCAGGCTTTGACTCACTCCACTAGTTCTGGGAGTTATATCCTGCTGATCTTGTGACAGAAAATACAGTCACTCAGTGTGATTTGTTTTTAGATTCTGAACCAAAAGGAAGAAGCTTCGTTATTTTATCATCAGTGAAACATGCTCTAGCCTGCATGTGAGTGAACATGACATTGTGTACAACACCAGGATATGAATGCCCTTCTGGCCCCAACTTGTAACACTCACAAAATCTGCCTACATGACACTTTTATATATATTAGTGTCGAATAGACTGCAGAACATTCCTTGTACCTCGGCAGTGTGCTATAAAAGTGAGTGCCAAGGCAAATAATAATCAAGGTTGAAATGCCATGGGGACTAATCCTTTATAAATTGCTACAGGATTACCAATGCATTGTTCATGCTATGTTACATTAAAAGAAAATAAGAATGTGAATTAATTGGATATTGTGGTTTGTATATATGAAGTTAGATGTACTTGAATACGTGTGTGTGATATACACTGATCAGGCATAACATTATGACCATCTCCTTTTCTCTACACTCATTGTCCATTTTATCAGTTCCACTTACCATATACAGTAGCTGCACTTTGTAGTTCTATAATTACAGACTATAGTCCATCTTTTTCTCTACATACTTTCTTAGTCTTCTTTATTCTGTTCTCTAATGGTCAGGACCCCCATGGGACCACCAGAGATCAGGTACTATTTGGGTGGTGGATCATTCTCAGCACCTCAGAGTAGGGATGTCCCAATGAAGTTTTTTTGTTCCCGATCCAATCCGAGTAATTAATTTTGTTCCCGATCCGATACCGAGTCTTAAACCGATACTTCTCTTTTCTAGATGTTGTTTAGATAAGAACTAGATAATACTGTTCACACAATGCACACTTCAAGTACATTACAGTTATTAAAATTAATCCAATGTATATATTTAACAACTGAATAGCTCTGCAGTGCCTTAGGAAAAAAATGCCTGCATCAAAGCTATTGCTTAATGTTCTTTTCTTTATTTTTTCTTTTCCTTTATTACCTGTATTTTCTACCACAGTGATAGGCTGGTCATCTGAAGCGATCTTTTTGACCATGTCGCTGTCTCGAGAAAATTTCTCTCTTCTTTTAAAAATTTCTGCTAGCGTATGTTGCTTAGGTGCAGCCTGTGCCTGAGTTGCCTGAATAAACTCGCTGTATTCGGCTGAGTGTTTATTTTTTAGGTGGCGTATCAAATTGTTAGTATTGAACGCAGCTCTGCTACTACCGCCTCATGAAATGCTCGCATTGCAGACATTACACTTCACTGTTGGACTTGGTTCGCTTTCCAATTTAAAGTATTTCCACACAGCACACATTATAGCCACGTCCTGCCACAAATTGTGCTCTCCGTTTACAACACCTGTGTTACCGCTGATGTAAAACAAAGGATGAGGCTTCAGTAAAGCCGATTCCGTTCAGTTAAAAAATGCCTTGATTGGCCCGATTCTGATCTTTAAGATCGGATCGGGACATCCCTACTGCAGAGACACTGACATGGTGGTGCTGCTGGAGTTTTTAAACACTGTGTGCACTTACTGTGCACTCTGAGACACATACACAATATCGCTCCACCTTGTAGATGTAAATTCGGAGACAGTAGCTCATCTGCTGTTGCACAGTTTGTTTTAGTCATCCTTTAATCCTTGATCAGTGCTCACAGGATGCTGCCTACAGGATGCTGGTGACTGTACATTTTTGGTTGGTGGATTATTTTCAGTCCAGCAGTGACTGAGGTGTTTAAAATCTCCAGCAGCACTGCTGTGTCTGATCCACTCACACCAGTACAAAACACACTAACACACCATCACCACATCAGTGTCACTGCAGTGCTGAGAATGATCCACCATCCAAATAGTACCTGATCTGTGCTGGTCCTGTGGGGGTCCTGACCATTAGAGAACAGAATAAAGAGGACTAACAACGTATGTAGAGAAACAGATGGACTACAGTCTGCAATTGTAGAACTACAAAGTGCAACTATATGGTAAATGGGCAATAATTGTAAAGAAAAGGAGGTGGTCATAATGTTATACCTGACCAGTGTGGTAGGGCACATTATTATGCTGAAAGAGGCCACTGGCATTAGGGAATACTGTTGCCACCTTCTTCCAGTGTTCTGTGGTCCAGTTCTGATGCTTATGTGCCCATTGTAGACACTTTTGGTAGTGGTCTTTAGTCAGCATGGGCACTGTGACTGGTCTGCAGATATGCAGCCCCATATGCAGCAAGCTGGGATACACTGTGTGTTCTGATATCTTTGTGTCCTAGCCAGTATTCACTTTTTCAGCAGTTTGTGCTGCAGTAATTCTTCTGTAGGGTTGGACGAGATAGAATAGCCTTCACTCCCCAAGCACATCAGTGAGCCTTGGGAGCCCATGAATCTGTTGCTGGTTCAGCAGTTGTCCTTCCTTGGACCACTTTTGGTAGGTACTATCCACTGCACACTGGGTACACCCCATAATATCTGCAGCTTTGGAGATGCTCTGACAGTTGTCTAGCCATCACAATCTGGCTCTTGTCAAAGGCACTCAGATCCTTATGGTTGCCCATTTTTCCTTATGGTTGCCCATTTCAACCTCTTTAACTGACTGTTCACTTGCTTCCTTATGTGTCTCAGCCCTTGACAGCTGCCACTGTAATGAGATAATCAATGTTATTCACGTCACCTCAGTGGTTTTAATGTTATGGCTGATTAGTGTATATTTGTGCCTAAGCAAGCTATTGTGCAAAGGGGTTTAGGATTAACACATTGACATTTTGTTACACCGTATGTGCAAATGACCTCTGCCATACATATTTTTACAATTATGTAAGAACAGCTTTATTCAATCCCACAGAAATTGATGTTTGTGCCATACCACTGGCATTACTGCTGTGTCTTGAGTAATCTGCCTCTGTACTGACTTAGTTGGAATGAGTGCCAAGACAGGATTATTAGCCTTGATGACTTCCTAACACATAATTAACCTCCACATCTGTATGGCACAAGAGCAAATGACTGTGACCTCATGGGAGACGAGGCGTAATCGGACAAACTGCATGCGTACATGTTTCCATTTTATAATAGAGAGCGTGTGTGTGTGCGCCTGCTTTGATTGGTTTAGTTTGGTTCTTTTGGAGATCCAAACAAACCTAGAGCTTAACAACAGACAACCTGTTATATGTTATAAATTTGGCTGTTTACAATGTACTTGTTTAACCCAGCCAACCCACAGAGTGGTGCACAGCAGAGCGTGATATCTTGGCTTTTGTGTATAATTGTCCTAATAGTACTGCAGAAATGTTGTTTCTTGACTTCATGTGGAGACACTGTGCAGACTCAAGATGATAAATGTGCATCACAGTCATGTGGCTCAGACAGGTCAGCCATTCTATGAGGCATGAGATATCTACTGTGCAGTACTCATTAGACCATAAACAGTAGTGAACAAGCCTAGACCTCTTCTCAAATACACAGGATTTAGTGTTTATTGGCAATCTCTGAGTATGGGATGGCACTGTTGATGAGGGATTTGGAGGATGCTATTACTTTGTGAAGAGGCAGAAGTAGTAGTTATCTCCTTTGTTGGGACACCTTGCTAGCACTTCTTCTCTCTCTAGCTTCTTTACAGGAGCCCATAAATGGGAGAAAGTATACTTGGTGTGTCTATAAAAGGATGATGGCTTGTGAGGGGGATCTGATGTAGAACAGAAGGCCAGTGCTTTAGAGAGGGCTTCATAGATTTGTGCACCAGGACAGGAGAATCATCAAGGTGTCGATTTGTTGACAATATTGCCTTGAGCTTGCAGTTACCGTGTTAAGTAATGTCCATTGTGCCTTGCAGTCATTTGGAGACTGGAATCATATTTACCACATTAAATTATCTATCAAATCAGATATTTATGTTTATTTGTTCATGTTTTGTTGTTTCAGCCTAATCAGCTCTAGTATACTGTAACCTTTCCATTCCCATTAAAATCTACAGTGAGAGATATAGGTTTTGTAAAGCTAGAGAGCAGAGGAAGTGCTGCAATAACCAAGATATTATCTGTTTCTCTGTGACCCATCTGTAGAAAATCACTATATCTATGATTAAACACTTGAGGAGGATCTTGAGAGTAAACCACTACACTTCTGTCATCAGTACATAGTGCAGGCTAATGTAGCTGTGCTCAGATAAACCCTGTACAAACACCAGTCTGACGAATTTTGAACACCAAGCAGTGTTTCCCAAAAAATGGCCAATAAGGTCTGCATTTTGGCTTATAATTCCAGGGAAAAATGTTCCTTCTGGTACCCTTATGGTGTTCTGATCTAAAGCCCTGCAATGGAGGGGCTTCCTTTAATTTAAAGAAAATGTTTACAGTAGAATCCTTTTGGAAGTCTAGAAACATTAACTATATGAATGGATTCAGCTTCTAAAAGCATATTTATTAATGTGTTTGCTAATGATCAGCTGTGCAATTATATTACATTTCTGCAGTGGATATATACTGTAGATTTCAGTGTGCCAATTAACTGTTGACCATCAAATACTATATAATTCAAATATAGTTTTTTTTTCCACACATATTTCTTGCCTTGATCCTAAAATCACTAGCCTGAAGGGATTTTATAAATCCATTGAAATGGGCTCCTGAGTGGCGCAACAGAAAAGCATAAACTCTGTCACTGGGACATCAAACGTTTGAAACTCAACAATGTCAGACCCAGGGACTGAGTGTAATGTTCTCCGGGTGAAAGGAATGATCTGACTCACTCCTATGCCAATCCGAGAGACACTAACCAATCACGTGAGCACAAGTATGTGGAAGAGGGCAGTTAACACTTCCCAATAAGTATGTTCATCACCCCTGTGATGCATCATTAGAAGTAGTTTGAATTGGTCAGAAGTTTACATTCACTCATCATGGGCCTAAAAGTCATGGCAATATTGGGAATTTAGTGATTTCTTAGAACTGTTCTTTTTCTTGGGCAGAATGTGTGTACAACAGGTAGATTTAATAGAAAAAAGAATTTTATTGGGGGGTGGGGTTCTGAAATCAACGCAAGGAGAAAAATATACATACAGCACCTTTAATATGTACTTTAATGTCCCTTAACAAGTTGCATCTTGACCAGCCACTTTTTGTAGCCATCAGCAAGCTCCTGCAGAATTCAGGTTGGATGAATGAAAACGTCTGACTGCAGCTGTAGGTAGTGGGTGATATATGGCAAATGATGAAACCTGGGAGAAAAAAAAGACACAAAACAAATGTCAGATTTCACCAAATTCTAATGTTTGCTCAGCGATAATCATGATGTTGACTTTAAACAATACAAAAATATTATAGTTTTAGTAAATGTTAATACAGGTTAATCGCATGTTTTTAATATTTAAATTAAAAAAATTGAATCTAATGTCATATCCCACACATTACTCTTCTGTGCCTAGGTCAGCTGAGAAGTCAGGTTAGATGAATAGGAATGTCAATTAAGGAAAATGGGAATGTTCAGCTTTGCCAATAGACAAAGGCTCAGATTGTGCAAAATGTAACACATGAAAGACATAAATAATTTTTGATTAAATGATGAAAGACTTATTCCCAGAACCTGGAGCTACATACTATCTCAGACAATAATAATAATAATAATTATTATTATTAGTCATAGTAGTAGGAGTGTTTTTCAGCATTTATTTCTGAGCTGCCCTTTGTGCACCACTACACAACTTGTCATGTAAATCAGGTTTGTTTTTATTAAAGCAGAAGTGGAAATTATATTTATTATTGGGAAAACGCCAGTGTAATCCACACTGGATGTAATCTACAGTGCATGCAGAAAATAGAGTTATGGCAATTCAAAGCAGTATTCTGGCAATCCAGTGACCTTAGAGAGGGGGCATTTGTGTTTGATTAGCAGTAACTTCTACTTGGACATGTACATAATTTAGCCTTGTTATCTTTGTTCACTATTCAGACAAAAAGAACTTTATCAGTGGTACCAGTAACAAATGGTGTTTTGCATTGCTGAATGATAAAGAGAGTACGGTGTGACACAAAGCGATAACAAGATGATGGATGTAGCGTTGTTCCCTTAAAGGCAAAAAGGGCTTCCTCAACTTGTGCTCCATGTTAGAAGTTCTAACTAAGGAACAATAAACAATGTTAAGGTTACAGCTTTCACAGTGGAGATGTTTCAAGTTGAGGACCTTATGTTGGACTAACACTAATAAATAACACTCCTGTATTCTCTCCCAGTTAGGTGACCTAATGCTGACCACTAATATGCACTTTAATCAAATAAATGTCACATGTAAAGTAAATTCATGTCTCATCAGAGAGAAACATTGTTTTTTGTCTGTTGTGTTTAAGTTCAAAATGATGAAAGCCTGATGAAACCTTAGATTTCTTAAAGCTGATTTATGTTACTGTTAAATTATGCTATAAACAGAAAAACTCAATTATGGCCTCCTTTAGTCTTTTTTGTCTGTTTGCCAGAATTCATCCACATCTGCAGTTTGAGATGTTTGAGCATTTAGACACACTGTATGTGAAACATAGGCAGTGGATTAAGGTGACATTTATTGGCCATTTTTGGATCAAAAGTCAGATCTAGTTTAGATATGAGTTTAGAGTTATGTGGAGTCCATCTGGTTTTGTTTACATCTGACTAACTCAAAAATAGACGAAATTTATTAAAGTTTTTGCAAGAATTGTGGTCATAATCCATATCAGGGGTCATGTAAGAAGCAGGCCATCATAAGCAAATACATACTCTGAGTAAAAACAGGCAGGGTTCAAAACCAGGAACCCTGGTTACACTTACACTTACATTAATTACACCAGGATTATTTTTTAAATACGACAAAAAAATTACAGCAACAAATGAAAAATTCTTTAGGTAAGCTCACCAGGCAAGTAAAGACTAGGAAACCTAAATAAAAGAAAAGCTGCACAGATGTGCCACCAAGGGCTCTCCAGGCATGTGGGGGGATTTAGTCTGTCTGTTTCTATAAACATGTCTGATATTGACAATAATTTGGATCATTTTGGATAAATCAGTTATACTGTTCTCTTGCTATTGAACCCGAGATGGCCTGGATCAATAGGCTATCCAATGGTATATAGTGAGTATGATTAAGGAGAATAGGGCTAGACCTGAACAGAAGGTGGTTGAGATCCCACTGCAGTGAACAGAGGCAGAGAGAGCAGGAGCCAGAGTGCCGTGTCTATGAGGTAATGTCTCTCCCCCTCGCTGGCACACACGTGGCCCTGTGTCTTAGACTGCGGGACGACAGAGGGAATTAAGGGGGGATGGGGACATGGCAGCTTGATTTATAGGCACCTTTGAAGTGAGTTCATTCCGGCTTGCCGTTCTCTGTTTTTCAGAGCCTGGGACGTAGCCCCCAGAATACAGAAATGGAAAAGAAAGACCCCTGCAGGTCAGAGAGCCCCACCACAACCTGAATTCATACACATCCTCAGTTTTTGACAATTCTTCTTAATAGAAACGAAATGGCATTTCTTCAATTTTCCAAATAAGATATGACTCTTGTGAACATTAGAATATAATGTGGCAGAAGAAAAAGGGGGAAGGTGGTCCAGTTTTGATGGGTCTACTGAGACTCATAAAAGATATGGGGAGACATTTTTAAGTTCAAGCCAGCAGGCAAAGCAGAGAACACCAGTTGTGCTTTTCTTGGATTCATCTTCAAAAGACATGTTTGTTTATATAAGTGTGTGTGTGTGTGTGTATGTGTGTATGTTCAGAAGTATTTGTGCTAGTTCTCAGTGATTTTGAAAAGGTCTGATTTGTTTATAATAGTGGTGTAGTAATAGTTTACAATAATGATGGCTAAAGGTAATGAATGGAAGAACACTAGGAACTTGTTAAGTGCAAAACTGAAGAAAGGCCTTCACCTCACTTTGATGAAGTACATTTGTGGTTTGTTAAAGTTATAAATGGAAAATCTCAGTTATGGAATTCACTAGGTGTGGCTGAATTCAGCCTCACCTAATGAAAGCATTCAACAACTGTATCTGAAACATGTTTTAAGGCGACATTTATTGGACCAAAAGTCCAATCTAATTTAGGTACGTGGTGTATATCTGGCATAGTCAGATGTAAACACAAAGTCTATTCAAAAATTTATGCAAGAATTGTGGCCATAATCCACATCAGGTGTCATGTTGCAAGCAGGCCATAGGCATACTTGGAGTAAACACAGGCAGGATTCAAAACCAGGAAAAACAAACTACACCAGGTTTAGAAAATGCAGTAAGCACAGAAACAGTGATTAGAATTACAGTCTCCAAGGATGGACTACAGAGAGAGGAATATAAATATTTGATACAGGTGTGACAAACTAGGCCCAACTGCAGGCATTGATCAGGGGCCATGGAGAAGCCAGAGCTGGAGCAGGAGCTGAAGAAAACAGGAAGCAATCAGGAGGTGTTTGTGGTGTTATTCTTCTCAGTGGAAGCTCCTCATAGGAAGATGCAGCATCCCTAAGACTGTGAATCATAAGAAAAAAATCCATAACTTGTTTAGTCATTTGAACAATTGGGAAGTATTGACTTAATACAACTTTGATTTAAATTTATTATGCATTCCTCTGCATGACACTCATTGCTTCAGGAAAGTGTGTGTTGAAACCTGTTGCCGTGATGTTAGTTGACTTGGAGTCAGAGTGTTGTATGTTTTTGTGCAAGATTCAACAGAAAGCCTTTGCTAAGAGACATAATCAAAGGGTCTAGAGGAGGGGTGCAGGCAGCTGTTGTAATGACAGCTCTTCCTGAACAACTCCTTCATTGTCTTCTAGATCTGCTGCTGCCGCCACTGTTTATTTTGGTGTCTTTCGAACAAATAATGATCGTGTCTGTCTTTCTTCTGTGAGTCTGTGTGTGAGTACTTTAGTGCTAAATATTAGTGATGGGCTGCTTATCTGTCATTGTCTGAATTTGTTCGTCATATGGTGTGAAATGTCTCTGGTGTTAGGTTAGGAAGTAGCAAAGTGTGTGTTTTCTCAAGTCGTGGCAGCTGAAGCAGGGTTGTGTTTTTGTTTTTTTTTAAATGCCAAGTAGTCAAACCCCTTATAGCCCTAGCTTTTTTACTCCATTGTTCACTTTAAAGCATATTATTCACTAACTACTATAAATTATTCAGTAAGGTGAGGTTAATTGGACAAAATGTCTTATTTATTTACTTGCATGAGCAATGACCCCTGTTTCTGCTTGTCTTAACTTGTCTTTAACTGCAGGCTGCTATACTCAAATATAAGGATACATTTTTCATGTAGTTGAAAAGCACTTGTGTAAGTTTGTCTGACTATGAGAATCTGCTGCATGTAAATATAGTTATAGAGAGGAATTTGAGTCTTGATGCATATGGGTTTTAAGAGTTTAGGGCTTTTTTGTAAAGAATATTGGTTCTTACTGACTGGCTACTCTGTTATCACAATGTCATTGCATATAGTTCGAAACTTTGGCATGTGACTTCTCAGTTTATCCTTGATTTACAAATCAAGATCAAAACGTGTGTGTGTGCGCGCGCTATGAGACTACTGGATATGTGCTTCTCTGACCTCTCCAAGCAAGGATGCTGAACGTACACGTCACTGCTCAGCACTTTATTACTCTCAGGAGCTAGGCACTGTTTACAAGTTTCCAAGAGGAAGAGTCATAAAGCTGAGGGGGAAAAAAGGAAAAAAATGCTGGAAATGACTTCAGCTGGTTATTCATCTCTAGTCACTTCCTATTTGGCAGAATCTTTTTTGTCCTACAGTATGTTATCATTTTTTATCTAGCAGCTTGTTTTTAGAAATGGGTAGAAGAAGAAGCTGGGGCCAGTCTGCCTTCTGTTCCAGTACTAACAGATAAAACAGTGCAGGAAAAGAAAAGAGTCATAGCCATTTAGGGTTGAACTAAAGCTTCGAGAGAAGATGCATTGACCAGTTCCTGAGAAAGCTTCAGGGAGGGAGAGGGAGCAAGAAAGGGAAAAATAGATGATGAAGTAGAGGTTTACCGCAGTTCTGGTGCATTAACCAAAAGGTCAGTCTCTGCTATATCTAAAGCCTCTACCAGCAGCCATGTGTCAGGGGTAATTGCTTCCAGTTGCATGTGACTGCATGTGGGCATCATCAGATGATCACTTTGCTGACCAAGCAACTGCTGTTCCTTTGGCTCCAGTCTGGTCCTTAGTGCTTCCTGAATTATTAATTAAAAACATCAGCATTAATGATGAGCCAAACCAAACTAACTGCATGCTCCCTGTGGATAAGTCTTAGCACTTTGGGTTTAGAATCAGTATTTTTAAAATGATGATCAATTTAGATCGATTTTCACCTGTTTCATATTTGTTGCCACTATTTGTGATCGTCTTCAGTGGTCATTAACTGGTGAACAATAGTCTGACTGCAGACCCAACAAAGTATGTCAACAGATCACTTGGGTGGAAAAAGTATCATAGCAAAGCATATACGGAAAAACAGTCTATAATTCAGTGACACTAAACAGAGCTAATCTAACCAGAGACTAGCTACCGGGCTAGTTTTCCCAAAGTTTCTTTTTTCCCCTTTGTAGTCTGATTAAAGAAGTTACATGGTTTGTTAAAAATGTTCAAAGATGAATGGATAGAGAAGCATGTGTTTATTCTGCCTGCTTCAAGCTCACAACAGCTTTCTTAACAGAAGTCTTATCTTACCAGAGTCCATGGTGCTAGTCAGAAGTGGTTGTGTGACGCGCCACTGCAAAACAAAACACAACCATGTCAAATTATCTTATTTACAGCCGTTGACTAATCATTAATGTTTAAGCATTAATACTAACTGTTGTCACCATTTTGCCTTATTAGACATTTTTTGAGACCATTGTAAGCACTGTATTTTTTTGTAACTGGACCATTATAAATTTTAGGTGAATACCCCTATTTCGCATGTTGTTTCAGTTGTTTTAAAGATTTGCATGGGAAGGAATATGAGAATTGGGGGGAACAGCCTTTAGATGTACATTAATTCAGTCATCCTATTCAAGTAACACGGGCAATCACAGGGCACCAGGCACACAGACCCATATTTAGCATAACCAATAAGGCAAACTTTTTTTTTTCTTTTTTTTTGTGGGAGACCGTGAGAGGAAACCAGAGAGCCTGGAGGACAAGGAGCCTTTTTGATGCTAATAATTATGCTAATAAAGCATTTGACTTTGAATGGCACAATCATTTTCTCTGTTTCAGGCAAAGAGAAAAAGGGTGAGAGAAAGAGCAAAAATTGTTTTCCTTGAAGCACTTCCCAGAATTTTTCAACATGGGTGGATGTATTTTGACCCTGCAATTATGCTGTTTTTCTATCCATCTAAACTTGTTGTGCAGAGCTTAAGGTCATTGTTGCCCCTAAAAGCTGGGCATAGGATCAGCTATTCACTCAGCCCATTACTCTAATCATTCATCTTCAATATTCCAATTTATTTTTCTTGTCTCTTGAAATACTTTTTATACATTAGTTCAAGCCTCGCTCCACTCCCGACATGCACAGGCACACCATCGTGACAAGTGCTCTGGGGTTAAAAAGCTCTTTGATACATTATGTAGTAAACCACCACTCTAATTTAGAAGCCCACCCTTGGCTCCAGGAAATGGTGTACAAATGCCCCTCACACTTGCCAGACCACTACACTGTGTGCTTATTTTGTGCCTAGAATTTGAGAGGGATAGATCCACACATCAGACATGTGGTATTGCCAGAGCCCTGCAGTGCCACGCTTAATTCCTCAGGCTCTACTGGAAACTTTCAGGCAGGAAACACAGCTGGCCACTTCAATAGCTCTTATAGTAGATCCAGTGGTCATTTAGGTCACTCTTAGTCCAATTAAACTTCAATTCCTCTAATGTTCCTTTGAGAAAGGTAGTGACAGGTATTTTTCAACTGAAATATTCTTTAAGGGTGTGTTCTGACTTTCCACTAGGTATACACAAACCCCGATAAGTGCATTATGGTGCGTTGATTTGATGACTTGCTTGCGAAATATATGCATAATATGTGCGCCATATGTCACTTTTTTTTTTTACTTAGTTTGTAGGGGTGGGAATCTTTTACTCTCTCACGATTCGATTCGATTCCGATTTTTGGAGTCACGATTCGATTCAAAACGATTTTCGATTCAAAATCGATTTTCGATTCAGCACGATTTTCGATTCAGTACGATTTGATTCATAATGATTTCTGCTCCACTCTATAGGTCTGTAAAGGATCCTCATGATCTACTCCAGTCTGCTTTGCAAGACAGAATGACAAATGGAGACAGTCTTTTTCACATTT
>JAOVVH010000054.1:18062280-18083894 GCA_028566435.1 Scorpiodoras heckelii
TATATATATAATGAACACAAATATAAATGCAACAGTTTTGTTTTTGCTCCCATTTTTCATGAGCTGAAATTGAAGATGTAAGACTTTTTCTGTGTATACAAAAGGCCTTTTTCTCTCAAATATTGTTAACAAATTTGTCTACATCTGTGTTAGTGAGCACTTCTCTTTTTCCCGAGATAATCCATCCACCTCAAAGGTGTGGCATATCAAGATGCTGATTAGACAGCATGGTTATTGCACAGGTGAGCCTTAGGCAGGCCACTATAAAAGGCCACTCTAAAATGTGCAGTTTCACGAGACAGCACAATGCCACAGATGTCGCAAGTTTTGAGGGAGCGTTCCTGACTGCAGGAATGTCCACCAGAGCTGTTGCCCGTGAATTGAATGTTCATTTCTCTACCATAAGCCATCTCCATACCCGTTTCAGAAAATTTGGCAGTACATCCAACCGGCCTCACAACCGCAGACCACATGTAACCACAACAGCCCAGGACCTCCACATCCAGCATCTTCACCTCCAAGATTGTCTGAGACCAGCCACCCGGACAGCCGCTGCTGCTATCGGTTTCAACAGTCGTTTCTCTTAAAATCGACCAGTGATAAACGGCATCAACATTTTCATTGGTCCTACAATGCCAACACGCCTGTACAACACAAATCAAAATGTGCATTAAAACCGCGATTAATGCGTGACTAAAAAAATTAATCACATGTTTAACAAATATATATATACTGTAAAAATACAACAGCTGGAAATTCTTTTTTTTTAACCTCTGATAAAGAGATAAACAAAATTTCACTTTAAAAATAAATCAATCCTAAGAGATGCCATCTTTCATTCATTAAAGAAGGGATTATTAATTATTGCACTATCCAGTGTCACCCAAATGAGTATGGGTTCCCTTTTGAGTCTGATTCCTCTCAAGGTTCCTTCTTCTTCTTTCATCTGAGGGATTTTTTCCTGGCCACCATTGCCTCTGGCTTGTTCAATTTGGGATAACAGTTTGGGATAAAACCTAGAAGTTATGTCTGGATTTTATGTCTTTGTAAAGCTGCTTTGGGACAATTTTGATTGTTAAAAGTGCTTTAGAAATAAAATTGAATTGAATTGAATTGAATTGAGTCCTGTTCCAGAAAGATTCAGAAATCTTCAGATTGCAATAAAAGTACACTTATTTGAAAATAAATATGATTAACTTATTATTTAAATTTCATAATTTTCTAGCATGTTTCATTATACGTATACTGCATTGCAGCCCAGTTCAAGGCAGTACTCAGATTTCCACTCCAGCACAGCAGGTGGCAATCATGTACCACCAATTAACATTTCACCTGTTCTGCATTTATCAGAAAAAGAAACCTGAACACAGGGCACTGTCAGTGCCAACTCAGTAGCAACAAACAGAAAAGATTTTATTAGATGCATTCCCTGTATCCAGGATCAGGTCACAAAACAAACATTGCATCAGTATCACTGGTATTCAGATGCTCTATGAATAACAGTCTTGGCCCAGGCATTTTCAGCATGTGTCTTTTGCAACACCAACCTACATGCCTAAATGTCAAATCTAATCAAACAAATGCTTTTTTCCTAATAAATATTGATAGAATGTTTTCTCTCCACTCACTACCTTCCTACTGAAGAGACAGTTTGTAATCTACAATCAATGACAAGTCTTTGCCATTCTGACCAGGTCTGAGAAAACACATTAGTATTTATACTCAGTGGGTCAGGGTGTATATTTAAGTCCTTATTGTTATTATTTATTCAGGTGAATCCTACTGATACTAAATTTATTACCATATTTGTAACAGAGTCCTTTAAATACTGCAAGCATTTCTGACTGTTCAGTATGGCAAACTGTCATGGTAGTCAAACAAGAATGTTTCAAGTTCTGCAAACAGTCAAATAGGCAATATGCAGATGCTTGTGGGACTCCCAGCTGTATCTGGCCTGCTTATTGGTCATGCTAATAATATAATGAAGTATCGAGGAGATCCAAAGTGCATGGCAACCGCTCACTAGAGAGGCACATTTTAGAGGCCCAGCAGAGGCCTCATCTACATATGTCTCGCAGGCTGCTTGCACCTGCTGCCTGACGACTGCTGTATCATGTCTGTTGCTGATCTGAGTCAGAAGCTTATGTCTCTACAGAGAGCAAATCCAACATTAAAATAACAATCAGTTTGGTTTAATTAAAAATGCTTTTTATTCACCCATTTCTATATTTATATTAGCAGTCTGGTTGACTGGCAGAAGAGAAGAGCCATCTTCTCTTCTGATTTGTCGTCTCTTGCCCTATAATAAAGGTTAAGAGGCAACTGTCAGTTATTAGTCTGATCTGCTTAATGATGGTAAATTTTATCAAATACATGCCAGATTCAACTAACCATAACCTTTAATGTACATGTATTGCAACTCTTGGCCCTGTTATTTTGTTGACGCTAAAGGGAGGCATTCGTAATCATAGGTGAAGCTCTAAAGAGTAGTGTACAGCTGACAGCCAATAATACAATGGGAAAAATTCAGAATTCACTTGACCTCAGTTAAGGAACACACTTTACAGTCTGTTTTGCAAATCACTATTTTCACACTATTATTTAATTTTGGTTCTATTTAATATAAAATTTTAAAACTTCTAGATGTGAATAGATATAATCTCCTCAACAGCAAACATACTGCCAGTATGTACAAATCCCCTTGCCTTTTTGATCAATCACACAGTTCCAGAGGCACCCCATTTGAACCTTTCTTTGGCCCCCTTTCCCCCCTCTTTCAGATCTCAAGCCATGCAAATAGCTGTTGTGTTTTAGAGTAGGAGAGATGGAAAGCAAGGAGCACGCTTCTCTCAGGGGGAAGCCCTGAGTTCATCTGAGGAGAGCTGGATTCAGTTATGATTTGAATGCAGGAGAAAAACATTGGGGCAGCAAGGCTTAAGATCTGAAGAAGGGGAAAACGGGGGGGGGGACAAAATGTACTAAAAGGGGTTAACATGCAGAGAGAACTGTAATTTGCGTGAGACTGGTTGCCTCAACTGACCCTGAAAAAAAGACGAGACAGAAGAATGAACACCTATAGTGTTGAATGAATTCAACCATGTTCTTCAGTAGTTAGCTGGCCTTATATGAAAGCTGTAAGGGTTATATATTAAAAGCTGTATGAAATGTGTGGTGATTTTTCCATAGTTAAATCCTTGGATAGATGATTGGAATGATGTGAGTTTAATCACAAGCTGCCATGGTTGAGTCCTTGAGCAAGACCTTTAATTCTTCTTGCTTGCATCCTCTCTGATTTGAAAGCTGCTTTGGATAGAAGAGGACTGATTGCTTGAGGATAGAACATGAACAACAATCTGCTGACTTAACCCTTACCATTACTCTCCAGTGTAAAATTGTGATCATGACACACATTTCATTCGAATTCTGAGTAACAATTAATTATTCAAATGTAACTTCATTGAACAGGTTGAACTTGAACTTTCTTGAGTTACTTGAATTGTATGTACCTGTATTTACCTTTAGGGTAAAATTAACATTAAAAATGACCATCCATCTTACTTAAGTCAAACAAGTAAAATAAAATTAGATCAAATTTTTAAAAATCGAAATGCTCTAAATGGCTCTGTTGAAGTAACAAACATATCAAGAATTATCAGTACAGTTCATCCTGGACAAACACGTAACCACATGTACTATAACTCAACTACTGAAGAGAAATAAAGAGAAAGAATAAGAAGGGTGAGAGAAGGAGACATGAAGGAACGCAAGAGAAGTAAAAACGACAGAAAGATAGGGTGATTGGGAGGGAAAGTTGCATCCCACAGAGTCGACTCAAGAATTTATGGTTAGGAAGGGGAATGAAAGTATAATTTACATTGAACTCTCTACCGATGCCTTGCCCTCCCCTGCATAATGAGAAACGGCTGTTAAGATTGCAGGGCGCAGGCGCAGCCCCCTGGCGATGATGACACATCATTAGTTTTTATTTGTCTCTACTTTTACAGCTTTTGCCTCAACGCCAACTAGCGTAGTAAATTCCAACCCACAACCACTGTGTTGTATTAATACAGCACGCACATACACACCTCCCAAGATGGCAGCCCATTGCTCAGGTTCAAGTCGTGGAAACACAAATCACCAGGGTTTAATGTGATAATGTATCAGCTGGATGCACTGCTCCTTTGCTCTACCACCCTGGTTGCCATTCATAAAATATAGACATGAGGAAATACAGGATTACTATCTTTGGAATGCTTAAATAAACAGAGGGCTATTAATAATTGTGCTGTTGATCTTAGTTTCAGCCGTGATTTTGATTTAGATGATATACACTGTGTTCCATAAATAATCATAATAATATTTTTATATCAGTTGTTTTGATATTAAAAATGATAGTGCAAAATTTTATTTCAATTAAATGATATAATATAAAAAAAACTGATAACACTTTATTTGGATAGTCTGCCCACAGAGGGTTTACAGAAGATTTGTAACATTTCAGCAGCAACCTGTGCTACACAAATGTTCAACAATGTACAGTATATACAAATATTTAATGAACATTTAATAAACCATTTCATTAATCTTTGAAGAACATTCTACCCTTTACCTTATCCCTAACCCAAATCCTAACTGTAAACCTAACCCTAATAAGTTGTTGCAATATTACAAATACAGTGTAGGTACACTGATCAAGCATAACATTATAACCACCTCTTTTCTCTACATTCATTGTTCATTTTCTCAGTTCCACTTAACATATAGCTGCACTTTGTAGTTCTACAATTACAGACTGTAGTCCATCTGTTTCTCTCCATACTTTGTTAGTCCTCTTTGCTCTGTTCTCTAATGGTCAGGACCTCCACAAGTCCACCACAGATCAGGTATGATTTGGATGGCGGATCATTCCCAGCACTGCAGTGACACTGATGTCGTGGTGGTGTGTTGGTGTGTGTTGTACTGGTGTGAGTGGATCAGACACAGAAGTGCTGCTGGAGATTTTAAACACTGTGATAACTGCACTCTATGAGACACATCCATCATATTGCTCCACCCTGTAGTCAGAGACAGTAGCTCATCTGTTGTTGCACAGTTCGTGTTAGTCATCCTCTAATAATTCATCAGTGCTCACAGGATGCTGCCTACATGATGCTGGTGATTGGACATTTTTGGTTGGTGGACTATTTTCAGTCCAGCAGTGACAGTGAAGTGTTTAAAAACCCCATCAGCACTGCTGAGTCTGATCCACTCACACCAGTACAACACACACTAACACACCATCAGTGTCACTGAAGTTCTGAGAATGATCCACCACCCAAATAGTACCTGATCTGTGGTGGTTCTGTGTGGGTCCTGACCATTAGAGAACAGAGTAAAGGGGACTAACAAAATATGTAGAGAAACAGATGGACTACAGTCTGTAGTTGTAGAACTACAAGGTGCAGTTATATGGTAAGTGGAACTGAGAAAGTGGACAATAAGTGTCCATTTGCTGAAAAGGGGGTGTATGCTGAAAAATGCCTGATTGGTGTATGTTCATGAATTATCACATATACTCTATGGATCATATGTTAAACAAAGTACAGACAAAGCAAAACTGTTGAATTGTTGAAATGGTATAAATACTCTGTAAACCCCCTAAAAAAATTAAAAATCCAGAATATGCTAAGAAGGACACTGGATGTGTATGTGGCCATGGAAAATGAGTAGGCCTGAAGACTGTGGTCTTGCAAAATGTAATATCTAAATTTTATTTTATGAAGGAATTTCAAATA
This sequence comes from Scorpiodoras heckelii, assembly GCA_028566435.1. NCBI lineage: Eukaryota > Metazoa > Chordata > Actinopteri > Siluriformes > Doradidae > Scorpiodoras > Scorpiodoras heckelii. Next base: position 18,068,055 of record JAOVVH010000054.1, read on the forward strand.
ACAAGGTATATAATATCATAAGGTATATTGTTTTAAGTAATCATGATCAATATACACTGAAGTAGACCATTTCATTAAAACACCACATCAGGAATGTCCATGCTCAATATCTCCTGAAGAAGCAAGAATTCTTGTGTCAAACTTGACAAAATCTGTCAAGTAGAAATAAAAAATCTGTGTAAGTAGAAATTCATCACTTGTGTGCTAGAGCATTGTCTTCTTTGATAGTGCTATATATTTCTGCACTGTATGGATTATTTGTTAAATACAGCTGAACCTGTTGCAAAGATATGTAGAATAACTTATGAGACATGTGGTATGTACTGTAGATTGCTGTACTGTGTCTAAATGCTAGTGAAATAATGTGCTTGTACAATGTTCCTATTGCCTACTATCTCTTTCTATTTCTCTCACTCGCACTCAGACACACTCACCCATAGTCTGATCCAATACAGGTGTATGTTACATGCAATTCCTCACAAGTTCTTCTGATCATTCACACAGTGTTTATCCATCCTTTTGTCTGAACACCAGCATAGCTTACTGCTCCCAGCCAAATAAAATATACATTCATTACTCTATTTGTGTGGATTATTGTTCTCTTTGATCAGCCTTTTTCATATATAGACAGCTGAAAGTGAAAAATGTCTAAGATACCAAGGATTTTATCCTATCCTTAGACATACTATTGTTGGTGATTTTTAATCAATTTAATCATTTTGTCCAAAATGTTTTTAAAAAAAGAAAAAACAAAGTCTTACAGTAAAAAAAACAGAATTTAGTTCCAGTGATTTGCTTTGTTTTTCTTTATACAACAGAAATATAAAGAGCAGAAGTGTACCAGTTCCTGCTTTTGATTAGTACCTTTCACAAAATTAAGCAGAGCCAACATTAGGAAATTAATCAATGTAAGATTCGGAAAAGAGCAATAGGATAATAGGTTGTAAATGTGCATAAGTCAACTTATGGATGAAAGAGTTCGTTTAAAGTGTCTTTCATTATGTGGGCATAGAAGTCTTTCAAACATTTCACCCACAAACACTGATTACAAAAGAATGATCCTTCATAAGGGCAGTTTTTCAGAGTGCTTCCAAGTGCACGAATATCTTTTCCCTATACATAAAACAGTACACATTTTATTACTTATTGCAGCAATCCTCCAGTTCCCTTTGAACATTTTCATGAATGTGCAGCAGCATTAATATTCCTTTTCAACATCAGTCTGATATTGTCACAGTTAAGTAACACTCAGCAGTCTCTCAGGGTGGACCTTCTTCTTTACATCTTTCAGCTCACCATATGCCACTGTCAGGTCAGGTGATGGTGCTTGTTATCACTGATGGAGCAGTAGTAGATGGACTTTGGGCCTTTTTCCTCTTACCTCCCCCTTTATTACTTTCCTTTGAGTCCCGACCACGGTTTTTGCCATTTAATGTTCCTTGGTTCTTAGGCGTCGTCCCCTTGTCTCCTAAATATGACAAGCAAATTCATATCTTCAGAGCACTGTATTTCCTGCTACCTGAATTTATTTTAAACACCTATATATTAGTCAAGCAATAGTCTAATTAACTATGGCATTTGGGGCAAATGTAAAATATCTTTTACTTTAATCATTTTTGTTCCTAAAGAAAAAGTGCACAACATTTCTAAATCATGATGCAAGACAGCACAGTTCAAACTTGACAGTGGACATATAACAGCAGCCTATAAGCCATAACTGTGGCCCAAACAATAATAATCAAGAACCTGACACCCTAATACCCTGCACTAGAGGTGAGGCGCTTTACCAACCGTCCTCCTTCTCACACTCTCTTCCAGCAAAGCTTTATGTGTGTATGCATCTGTCACTTATTTAAAGTGCATAACCACTTCATCAGTGCAAACATCCATTAGAAAGGCTTTCAGAGTCATAGGGTCAGAAAGGGAAATAACACCAAGTATGAATGTGAAAAGACACAGATGAAAAGCCTGATTATGATAGTGTAGGATGTTCAGCATGTCAGAGATTAACTTTTTTTAAATGTTATTACAATGGTGCTCAGAAGTCATGCATGTTGAAGCAGACTCATATGCACAGTGTAACATCTGAGCCAGGCTGGTTAGGATCCAAGAATCACTTCAATAACAATATGGTCAAATACACAGGGAAAGGAGCACAGGCCCCAGCGTCACCAGCACTACTGTAAAGGGAAGTCAGGGCCTCTGTGCTGACTGATGTTTGTTATGAAGTTGCTGTTGTGATTCTAGATGTTCCCTGGAAACCAAGTCAACACTCGTATGGGGCTGGAGAGCATTTGCTCCAGGTTTGATGACATGAGCCTTACAGCCTCTCTGTACTCCTCAACCTGGTGTGCAGTTCATCTTAAGACCTTATATTGCGCATAGCCAAAAAAAAAACCATGTGTCTGTTCTGTGTCTTGATAGCAGTCTGCTAACGTTGGTGGTGGGGAATGGTTTTCACAAAACCATTAAATAAGCACCAACAGTATCCACTGTTCTATAAGTGATAAGGATGTGAAGCATGAATGTCTTTAGGTAATTATTCCACATCTGTACTTTTACATCTATATAGTCATATGAAAAACAAAGTACACCCTCTTTGAATCCTGTGGTTTTACATATCAGGACATAATAAAAAAAACATCTGGTCCTTAAAAGGTCTTAAAATTAGGTAAATACAACCTCAGATGAACATCACAGTATAGACTCCACCATGTCATTATTTACTTAACAAAAATGAAGTTAAAATGGAGAAGCCATGTTTGAAAAACTAAGTACAACGCATGAATACATAGCTTGTAGAACCTCCTTTAACAGCAATAACTTATAATGTAATCATTTTCCGTATGACTTTATCACTCTGTCACATTATTCTTGAGGAACTTTGGTCCATTCCTTACAACATTGCTTCAGTTCATCGTGGTTTGTGGCAATTTGTTTATGCACAGCTCTCTTAACGTCCTGCCTTGCAATGCCTTGATTATTTTCTTTTTCAGACATTCTGTTGTAGGTTTGATGGTGTGCTTGGGATCATTATCCTGTTTCATGACCCAATTTCAGCTATGCTTTAGCTGTTGGATAGATGGCCTCACATTTTAATCTATATATTTTGGTATACAGAGGAGTTCATGGTCAACTCAGTGAATGCAAGGTGCCCAGGCCCTGTAGCTGCAAAACAAGCCCAAATTATCATCCCTCCACTGACATGCTTGACAGATGGTATGTGGTGTTTGTGCTTTTATGCTGTGTTTGATTTTCACCAAATGTGGCACCATGCATTATGACCAAACATCTCCATTCAGTCTTGTCTGCCCTGTGGTTTGTTCAGACTCAAACTTTTGTTTGAGTCTGAACTCAGACTTTTCAAACTTAAGCCACACTGCCATATTCCTTTTAGAAAGAAGAGGCTTTCTCATGGCAACCCTTCAAAATGCTATACTTGCTAATTTTTTTTTTCTTATTATACTGTCATGAACATGAGCATTTAACATGCTAACTGAGGTCTGAACAGTCTCAAATGTAGTTCTTATTTTATTTTTAATTTTTTCCAATTTCTCTGAGCATTGCATGGTCTGAAATTGAGGTGAATTTGCTGGGACATCCACTCCTGGGAAGACTGGCAACTGTCTTGAATGTTTTCCACTTGTGAATAATCTTTCTCACTTTAGAATGATGGACTTCGAATTGTTTGGAAATGGCCTTATAACCCTTCCCAGATTGATGGGCAGCAAAATTTGTTTGTCTAAGATCATTGTGGATGTCGTTCCTACTTGGTATTGTGTTACAAATACCTGAATGCTCCAGACCAGCAAACTGCCAAACCTTCTGCTTTTATACAAGTGGTCACACTTGCAGATGATCAGTTAATCAAGGACGTTTGAGCATTTGTTTAGATTGTTTTTTATTATATCCTGATATATAAAACCAAAAGAGGTACTTTGTTTTTCCACATGATTGCATAACATATAAGTCCCTATAATTGTTTGATATGTATAGGAATGCCATTCACATGGTCAGACTGAGCCATTTTTTACTCTCTCTTATATAGTACATAGGTTTTGAAAACTAGCAACTTTTCTGAACTGAATTATGTATCATGTATTTTTTGCATGTATTTTGTGTAAAGTAACATTATAGCATCTTTAGATTCTGATTATTCCCAAAAGTGAAAAGGGAGAAAAAAAGACCCACACATTTAAAGATTGTTTCCTAGTGTAATGCAGTCACATTTTGACAGCATGTTTGTAAATACCAACAAAATAACACATCACAATAACACATAGCTATCCAAAAATTATCAAAGCATGGCATTCACTGTGTAAATGTGACACTTAGCAAGATTTTAGATAGCCACTGGGGTTTTTGAACTGGTTTCTTATACATAATATTTGTAGGAAGACAGCTCCTGCAAGATTAAAAAGTAAATGAAAAACATTTCCATGTTGTTTTAGTGAAATGTATTTATGGTTACTTAAACCTGATGTTCAGAATTCAGCCACCTCAAAGTCCAGTGGGTTTTTTGAGACTGTCAAATACAAAACTCCTAAAATATGCTGGAAACATGCAAATTCAAAATTCTTGTTGACTTTTATCATATATTTCATTGTAACTACAGTGTTTTATTACTTGACAGTTGCCTTTTATATAAAAGAGTACATTTCTTCTACCAGATGACAGAACTTGCCATTAAATTTCCAGTATTAATATGTACTGCATTTTAAGGGATTTAAATTGACCTTTAAATGGACCTTTCTCTTCATATATAAAAAGGTTTTATAATTCAATTAGAAGTTTAGCTTTTATTAACCACTTCAATTTACGCCCAGACCCTGCAGTAGATACGCTTATGCAAGATTCCCATTCATATATATTTCCTCCTTCATTCTGACTCACTCATAAAATTTATTCTTTTGCTCTTTTCTACTGAGTTTAGGCTTTTCTTTTCCTGCTGTGAAGTATTTTCCAGCACTTCTCTATGCGGTTTGTGCTTGAACTGTTGAAGCTTGGCAAGATTTTTTTTATTTTATCTACCAGATAAAAATAAAGGTTACTTCTAACTTACTGGTGAGTCCTCTGCCCCTTCAACTGCCTCTGTGTTTGAATCCTTTTAACCCTGATCAGAATGAAGTATGTAGTTTTCAGAACTTCATACAGCAGAAATTGCGAAAATTCAACCATGTGAAGGTTTTTCCCAGATCAACACACATTTGAAAGGGAGCATTGCTTACTTTCATTTCATTTATATGGCTATTTTAGAAATCTTTTGTAGGATTTTTTTAGGAAAAAATCACACATCAACATTTTTGGATTATTTTATGTATGTATTTATATAGGGGCCCTGACCTTTCATTAATCAGTACATTCAGGTTCCTTTTTTTTTCAGAATTTGCCAACAAGACAATCTTGCTTTTGTGAAAAATTACTTTTGTGTTTTGTGATTCTACTATTCCACTATTCCAGAAAGCTCTCACAGTTCTGACATTTATGCATATTTTTGTGTAAGAAAGAAATAGGAGTCATAAAAGGTAACACATTTTAGATTTTTATACACAATTCGCATTGCATCAGATTCAGAGTTGAGTTAAGCACAAACAGCATGGATTTAACACTGAAATTATGCAGATCAGGAGTTAGACCTCAGACATAACTGCAGATTTAAGTTCTGTTCTATACAGAGTGGAGTTTGCCAAAAACAGAGGTGTATGCCAGTTGTACATGATACTGACCATTTTCTTGATGTGAGAATATGTCATGCTGAATGTACAAACCCCATTTCCAAGGACACTTTCTAAAAATGCAATAAAAACTGAAATCTCTAATTTCTTAATTCACTTGAACCTTTATTTAACATACAAAAGGACAAAGGAAGAAGGACATAGAGTTCCTGGGAAAAGAAGTTGTCTTGACAGCAGCATATGTCTCTCCAAATGACATAATAAGCCTCAGCATCAATTCTTTTCATAAATTATTTTCATCAATTTCTTCACATATATGCATGCCGTAGGCACTTTTTTCAGTGGTGATAGTCTGGATGGTCATTTTCATCTCTGGCACATAAAATCTGACATTCAAAAAAAAAACAAAAAAAACAAGCTGAAACGTGGACTCATCTGACCACAGAACACGTTTCCACTGTCTTTTAGTCCATCTCAGATGACTTTGCGCCCAGACAACTCACCAGTGTTACTGTGCAAAATTAATATATGGCTCCTCTTTGCATAATAAAGTTTCACATTGCATTTCTTGATGCAGCAGCAAACTGTGTTAAGTGACAATGATTTTCCAAAGTACTCCTAAGCCCATGTGGCTATGTCCATGACGGTAGCCTGACGGTTTCTCAAACAACACCACCTGAGGGCTCAATAGCCATGCACATTCAGCAGCCATTTCCACTCTTGGCCTTTATGACTGAGATTTCCCTTGAATCCCTGAATCTTTTCATGATATAATGATCTGTAGATGGTGAAAGACCTAAATTCTTTGTAATCTTGACAATTCTCTAATGAAGTTTGGCACATAGTGGTGAACCATGATTCATCCTTGCTTGCCTTTGGTGGATGCTCCTTTTATACCAGTCTTGATGAACTCACCTGTTACCAGTTAAACTGCTCATTGTGGAATCTTCCAGTGTTACTTGTATAACCTTTTCAGTCTTATTCTGTCTCTGTTCCAACTTTTTTTGAATGTGTTGCAGCCATCAGTTTATAAATTGAAAACACTGAAAATCTTTTCTTTGTCCTTTTGTCTACTAAATAAAATTTCAAGTGAATTAAAAAATGACAGATTTCAGTTTTTATTACATTTTTAGAAAGTGTCACAACGTTTCTGGAAATGGGGTTTGTATTTCATCCCTGATTATTTCAGGCTTAAAGGCAAGTGCTTGTTTTTAAAAATGGTGGTCTAGAAGCTACTGAAAAGCTTTACTGAAAGCTTTTAAAAGTGGTGGTCTAGAAGCTGTTGAAAGATTTTACTCAAGACAAGTTTGGCAGGTAATTCGTATAATTTCAGAAGCACTGAGGTGCTTAACCCATTTTTGAATACATGTAGTTTTGCCTACATAAATATTGATTTAACTTTTGGACTCATGTTGCCAACTTTTGGCAACGTGTTTTCGCAAATGTTTCTTGTATGACTGTCAGGGTTTTGTGAAAATAATGTTACTTTTGCACAATTTAATAAAATTATTCCGACTCTGATTTTATATCTTGTATAATAAACATTTATTATAGTAATTTAAAATGATAACCATTAGTCTCTTTAATTTCATGGTAAGAGCTTCACAACAATAGAATGATCTCATACTCTCATACTTTAATCAAGTTTCCTTTTTAAAATCTTATTTTGGCAGCACAATTCTTAACATTTAACAGTTTAATGGAGTTTGACTTTTGCAGCTAAATCCATAATAATTTGAATTGCTTATGACTGTAGAACAAGGGACTGGCACAAAACTAAACAATAAGACATCTGATTACATAATTACATCTGATTATTTGGGCTACTTTCCTGCTGAATTGCTAACCTGGAGAGTTCCAGGTCTATAAGTGTGGTTTTGCATAACATATTCTAGTTTAATAGGGTCTCTATAATAATATTCACACTGTATAAAACACTCCTAGTCATGAAAGGAATTTAGTAGGAGTAAGTTCCCAATTAGCCTCCATCTTAGATTTGGATAATGATTATTATAACTTGAGTTTAAAGCAAGCAAGGCCCCATCACTAAGCTAGAATGGAATCCTAGCCTTAGGCACAGCATGTAGGACAGTCATTAGCTCACCTCTGATAAAGCACTAATGGGGCTGTATTTATTTATGACAGCAGTGATTACAGCTCCCCTCAATCCAACCTAAACACTGTTGCCTGACAAAGGCAATGACTCGCTCAGCAAATTCTGTTTTCGTGCAAACCTATTTATTAAGCTACAGGAAAAGGGAGGGAAACGAGTGAGAGCTCAGCCAAATCGACACAAAGCGTGAGATCCTCAGACCAGTAAATCACCGATGTTATACAAGAGCTGCCCCCTGTGATTTTTACAGCAGCCATGTCAGCCAATTGCAGCAGATGTATTCACAGCCTTGCTAATTTAACACATGGTGCACATTTACACACATGAAAAATCTACACATTAATTTACGGAACAGAATGATTTCTCCCATATTCACACCACAAATCTGGGTTAAAAAATACAAGTGGGAGACGAAAATTATAGACACAGCACTAACATATCACATCTGAAAGTTGTATATTTTTTTAAAGAATAACTGCAAACAAATGCCTTGCACATGTCAAGACCCAACTGAGCAACACGGCCCTATCTCTTACCACTCACTTTTGACAAGAAGTCACCAAGTTTAAAATTTGGCAGGCACTATAACACTTTTATGGGGTAGTTTATAATATCTCACTGTTAATTATTCTTATGGACCCAAGGTTGAAATTCTTTCCACAATGAGGGCATCATGCAGGGTAAATTTGCCTTTCATTTCTCAGACGGTGCTGTCATATCCGGTACAGCATGGAGCCCAATTCTCCCCGAAGAAGAACATGCTCCTCAGCCGACAAGAAGAAAGAGCAAGAAAGTGATGTAATGCTGCGGTCTAGAGTGTTATGTGTTGATGAGTGGTCAACGAAAAGTTAATTTAGTTAAGATATCAGAGTACCGGTACTTCTGTAAAAGTGCTGATGTATTGTGCTGGTGTGCTATTGTTGTTACTGTAGCAAACTGTACAAAATTTAATGTGATATTTTTCATATAAATGCAAAATATGTTTTCCTTTTGTATAAACTATGACTAAGATATCTGGTGGAAAATGACTGAAACATGTTTTTGTTCTGAAATGCAAGAAAAGTGAATTGAGGAATCAGCTTAAAGGTGAACTGAGGAATCAAAGACATAAAAAGTTGCTTTCAGGTCTAAATAATTTATCAACATATTGTTGATCTCTGTGAAAACAGTGAAATGAAAACTATAAAAACAAATTTATGCTTAAAGAGTCTTCAATTGTATTGTATTGTGTTGTATTGTATTCACAAATTCCAATTAGTTTAAGGATGATGTAAGTTGTGTGTAAAAATATTCTATTACTCAATCTTATTTTAAGGAAAAGGAGTTTTGCTTGTGATACTTGTGGGTCCTTGGGAAGGTGACCATAGTTACATGTGCTGACTGCTAACAGATATACATCTGAACTCTTATAGAGCTTCAGAAAGCAAATATTTGCTTTGGTTTTGGAAGCAAGGGGTCAGTATTAAATATGCCCAAGTCTTAAAACTTATCACCATCATGTTTTCTGGGGTCCTCTGCTATCTCCCTCAAGCTTACCTTTTCCACAGGGGATCCTCTTTGACACACTGGATTTCTGTGTTTGACTTAATTTTGTCACAAAACTAAAAAATAAGATGTCTGATTACATAATTACATCTGATTATTTGGTCTACTTTCCTGCAGATTCGCTAACATGGAGAGTTCCAGACATACATATGTGATTTTGCATAACATATTCTGGATCTATAACATATTCTAGTTTAATAGGGTCTCTGTAACAATATTCACTCTGTAGAAAACACTCCTACTCATGAAAGGAATTTAGTAGCAGTAAGTTCCCACTTTGCCTCCACTTTAGATTTGGATAATGATTATTTTCAGGCTAACTTGAGTTTAAAGAGAGCAAGAGTCCATCACTAAGCAGGAATGGAATCCTAGCCTTAGGCGCAGCATGTACAACAGTCATTAGCTCACCTCTGATAAAGCACTAATGGGGCTGTCCCCTGCTGTCTTCCTCAAGCTTACCTTTTCCACATGGGATCCTCTTTTGCACACTGCATTTCTGCGTCTCAGTCTCTGGAGCACAGGTAGACAGAGATCCACTGATGGTAGCTGGACTAGGGGACTGTGTTGGCTCCCTCCTACGGCTTTGGCTGCCCTTTTTGAAACCACATGTTTTGTTTTTCTTCATGCAAGGGCCCCACTGACTCCATTCACCCAGCTCACATCGAACTAGAATGAATAACAAGGATAAAGTGAATCATATAGGCCTTGGACCTGAGAGGCAAACATTTGTTTTATTCCAATATTAGGTTGACTCAGTGCCTAAGCTCCAGGTCAGGGGTTTTCTAACAAATATGGAGGAAAACATATCAGTGAACTCTAAGGACTTCATGCCAGAGATTCAGATTGGTAATATCCAGCATCACTCATACTCTCATTTCTCTTCACTAAACAGGAGAAAATTTGTTATGATTATTTGTGGCAGGTTTCCTTTTTATCCAGCCTTCTGACACATTGTCAAACTCTGGTTAAGACTTCCATGTATTGTCAGCTGTTTTCAATTGCAGACTAAATTTGAACATTTGTTCTTACTGAGGTTTTCATGAGTGCTGATTAAGATAAGACACTATTGCTAATGCCAAAATGTTACCTTAGGAGTTAAAGCTCTCCATGTAAAAGCCAAGCAACTTGGGGGAGCCAGCGCTCCGTCTCTGAGAGTAATACTATTAGCAATGTTTTTGCTTGCTTATGACAGAACAATTTTCAGAACAAATCAATAAAGCCCTTATCATCCAGAAGGCCTCTCTCCAAAGTTCCATTTGCTGGTGATTGAGAAACCACAGGAAAAAAAGGGAGAACAGAATATTCCACCAGGCTTCCACTTTTGCCAATACCATGATTGCTTTGCAGTGAAGGAAAGGTGATATTACAAAATGATGCAAGTTGGATATGCTTTTTAAGAAAGACTGGAGAATCCCAAGTGAATATCATTCTGTTTACTTTCATAACATCCATGTCTATGTTCACCATATTTGAAAACAATTTGATTTCTTGAATGTCCTTCTCAAATATCACCTCATATGAAAGTGATTCTACTATCTACGTTGTCATCCCAAAGCTATACCTTATAACTCAAAGATGCTGCCCATAAAAATGTTATCACTTTAGAAGTATTGAATTTACTCAATGGTTAAAATATGAGATCACCACCAATTAGTATTCAAACTATATTAACCTAACCTGCCATATTTCTTTCTTTGTATTAGTTCATGTTAATTAAATGACATGGACCTTAATGACCATCAGTTAGATACAGCTGAGGAATAAACATATACATATGAAGATAAGAAATGCGTGTCAACTCTTTGATTTGCAGGGTCACTCACCCACACATTCCATGGTGCTATTGTCAGTGATTAAGCCTTCAGGGCAGCTGTGGTAACACCGGCCACTGTATGAATATAAGCCCTCCTTACATTTTGCGCAAAATGTTCGACTGAAACAGTCAGCACAGTTTTCTATTTTGCATTCTGAAAGAAAGAGAAATAAAGTCATGGCATTAAAGGAAACATGTGTTGCAGGTCTCCCATAGACGGCTCTCTGCTTTTCATGTTGTTATATTTTTTGTTAATTTAACAGGGCACACCTGAGCAACACCTGTCAGTTATATGTTTCAATATACTGTGTTTGATCATTAAAAAATGGGTGTGTTCAAACACTGAATAACTGTGGTTTGGAATATTTATTGGTGGTGTGGGGGGCGGATGTATGTAGGCATTAAGCTGTACCATAAATAATACCCTAAACCTTTTAGAAGCATCCCCTTTTAAAACTAGCACGAGTGAGTTGAACAAAGCTAGTCCAAATGTCCTTTTAAATAGATGGCAATTACAAATACAGTGGGAATGAAAAACAGACCCCTACCAACAATACTAGAATGTACATCCCAAACCATCACTATTATCTAATTTTGAAATTACAGGAGAGACAGTGTTCAATTCAGCCAAGTTACATAATGTTTCATACATGTACCAAACAATCTGACTGGAAATAGTAAACAAAGTTAACATCACACAAAATTTTAAAATGGTTTAAAGCACTTGATCGTGTTATGATCTAAGTAAAAGAGATTCCTTTGAGAATTGAATGTTCTGGGCATAAGTAAATTCATCATGAAATTTGGCATTGAACTGAAGGACTGTAAATGAATTCAGGACAACAGTGTGAGTCTTTTGTGTGCATATTTTAGATTAACTTTTGGCACCATCAGAATAAACAAATTTAGTGTTTAGAGATAAAGCACACAGGACAACTGTTAAAATGTACAGGCTTATGTTTAAGTAGAAATATTACATACTAAATCAATTGCAGTAGTTTGACTGGCAATATTTATGGGAGAACACACTTGTGGACACATTAAATCTTATCAAACCTTTCAAATATGTCTAGGCTACCCAATATCACATAACATTTGCAGAAATTCTAATTAACTTGAACATTTTTTCTGGATTTAATATAGCAGATCTTATTAGTATCTAATCTAAATCCACCCCATACCCTAACTCTAAATATTTCATGTGTTGGATAAAGGAAATTCTTATAATGCCATTGTGAGGTCCTGTTGGTATGGAGGATTATAGAAAAGAATGATTATCTTCAGTGTGAGAAAGACCATGGCTTCGGATTTTGAAACACAAACACAATGCTCTTCACTGTCAGGTCTGAATTGAGATTACCTTTAATGACCATTTAGAAAATAACTAAATGACACCAACATCTGAGACAGATTAAGTAATGTGATGCAAGAATGTGTCTTGCAAAACAAAAGCGATAATTTTCTTCCAGAAACAAGTCAGAATGATCCCAAATTGCATTGCACACGAATTGGCTATCAAACTACACCCATATCTAAAAGGTGGAAGAGGTTAAAGCAATTTACAGCTAGAAACACAGATGACTAGAACTTCTTCATTCTTCTTTATAATGAGTTATTATAAAACCATTTAAGGTGGTTTTATTTCTTGACATTCCTTCAGTCATAGTAAAACTTTTTCAAGTGGGAATTGTTTAGCCACAGGAACATCATAGACCTCTGATTTTATTATTGTTGTTGTTGTTGTTGTTGTTGTACTTGTTCTTGTTCTTGTTAAAGTTCAATGAATGTAACATTACCTGATAAAATGAAAGTAGCAGTTAAATCCCATTCAAAAATACAGAACTCTGTAAGTTCTTCAGTAGAAAAAAGTGGTCAGGTTGGTGAACTTACATGAACTCTGTATTTACAGGCCAAAGTATTAATGTAGACTTTGTTGCAGAGACAGAGAAACAGTATCCTACCAGTGTTTTGCTTTTGATTTTTTCCCCCAATTCCTGTTTTTCACCCACAAAGTAAGGGAAAACAGATCGCTGGCTCAGTAAGACACACTGATTTAATGCCACTGGTGGAGCTCTGGTTGGCAGAAAACACAAGCTTTGGAGCAGACTTTTAGTTACTTCTAGTTCCTCCAAGCTTAAACACTACTTAGGTTAAATGTTCTTTTAATTCTGGGAAGATCTGACAGATTCTCCAGAATCATGTTTCAAAAACACACTAATACTCACGTGTGCACCTGTTCACATCTCGATTTCGGATGCCGTAATATCCAACAGGACAAGTGGCAAGGCACACCCCTGTCTGACGGATGTCATTTCTTTCTAAGAGGATGAAAAGTCGTGGTCGACATTTTGTGCATCCGTTGTATTCGGAGCAGCTTTCACAGCCACTGGAGCATGATGCCGGTACTTCAGTACTTGCTGCTGGGGCACAGACAATGAGACAATTGGGCACAAATGTAAAAGGTATAACATTATTGCATTATAATTTATGTTTCCTTACTGTTAATTTTAATCATTCTAACACTAATTCTGAAGGCATCAATTATTATTTCAATAAGCAAGTAAAGAAGGTAGTCTTCTATGTTTACATTAACTTACAAGATTAATCATTACCAATTTTACTGCCTCGTGGCCTAAAGCACATTTAAGGGATTATAAGACATTCAGTTTTCCCTTAAAGGTGCTTTAGGGCACAAGGGAATAAACGTGGCAGTGATCTTGAATCTTATTACACATGTTAATGTCTGCAGGTAATTCACCTCAGAGCACACAAAACACATAAAGTATCACATAAAGTAGAGCAACATTGTTTAAAGTCTCTTTATACTATTTACTTGATGCAGCCTGTCACAAATACTGAACAGATTTTTTTACAGAAGCATGCATATTTTTGGAAGGACAACTCATGCTGCAAATCAGGTACTGAAATCACACCTCTTAGAAGTGAGAAAACAGTGACTCAGCCATCACAGCATTTCCAGTAATAAGGTCAGGATGCTTATAACAGAGGAAAATCACAAACCACTTCTCTTTTCTTCCAGGCATTTCACTAGATATAGTTTCCTATCATTCCAGGAACACAAACACACAAGAACCTGACAACTGACACCAATGAATAACCTCACGCAAATGCTCACATTCGTCCTTCATGCATACATGCTTGCAGTTTCTCTTCTAGCATGGTCCAAAAATGTTAGTCTCTGTAGCCAATAGCATAAATAAATGATTACACAAAATGCACATCCTGTTTCTGGGGCCAACTGCTGTCAAAACGACGGTCATCTGCACTGATTTACAGTCCTATGTGCTATCAGGTCTAAATATACACACTCTCAGTGCAATTCATCTGCAAAGTCAGTCTAGTGAAGATAAATGGATGGTAAAAGCATAAAAAATAAACCCTTGTGAATCAGCTACACCCGCTGTGACCTCTGTAATATAACATGAGGTTGCATGAAAGCAGTAAGCTATAACTCTGTCAGTACTAATAATGATAAAGAAATTATAATCCCACAATATTTATCAAATTGCATAGATTCCGTTATAGAATGTTGAGTGTTATATATCGCTTTTGATCATACAGATAGAGTTTATCAGTTTGATTCTAACAACTACATGAACCTCTACTTGTGCGTTTCTCATCCTTACAATTGCAGTAGAAGGAGTACATACATATAATAACTTTTAGATCTAGGAAAACATCTGTGTAAAACATTCTACTTGTTCCTGTTTGTGTTCTAAAGATTCATTACATAAATATAAATCATGCACCTCAATAAAAAACAGCCACGAGAGATGAAGGTTCTTGTCCAGTCAATGTGATAAAACAGCAACCAAGAGAGTCATACTGTTCACCAATGAAAGTGGTGGCTCAGTGATTAACCTGAACCCTCTCTGCACCAGGGGTGCTGTATCATGGCTGACCCTGTGCTCTGACTCCAACTTCCTAACAAAGTTGGAATAGGCAAAGAAAAGAATGTCACTGTGCAGTAATGTATATGTGACAAATAAAGGCTTCTTCTATGAAACTCAGAATCCTGTCTCAGACTTCTCATAACAATATGAACTGGAAGAGTGAGTCTAAACATATTCAAATCTACAAGAGCCTTTACACTTCTGGTCCAGAGCCTCATCAAGCACATTGGCATTCTTCTTTCTGCATTCCTTCCCCTCCCTTAGAGCTACTAGGAAAAAAAATCTCTCAGGAGAAACAAATATGGAACTAACATGATAGATGGTTTAGTGAAATCACTGTTTGGATTGGGTTTATGGAACACTGGTTAGCTCAACACTATACAAAGAAAGACCACAGCTTTGTGCTATAGGATGTTCCTCATGGCAGACTAGGAATGGGATAATTCTCTGATTATGACAAATAAAATTTGAAGACATTTTATGTCTCATCTATAAACATCTATTAATCGATCAAACATAGGCTAAACCTGCACCCAACTCTGTGCAACTCTTTGCTGAACCATCCTGAACTTAAAAGATGAACAGAGGACAGATGAAATGCATCTCTTTAAATGAAAACAGAAATCTTGATCAGTTTAGCTGAACATCATAACTGAGACATTTCTATCCCAAAAGTTAGTTCTGGCAAGAAGGCAATTCTCAAATTTTTCAGGAATGCAGCTAGTGTGGTGCTAGTGCTAAAATCCAAGATGAGGAGGAATTTAGTCTCATATACATACT
>JAOVVH010000054.1:18169690-18185673 GCA_028566435.1 Scorpiodoras heckelii
AGGCTGGTCCAATTTAGCCATGAAACCTCCCACACTAAAATGACAGGTGTTTCAGTTTCATTGTCTAACCCCTGTAGGTGCTGAAGTGTACTCAATAACAGGAACTGACTTCTGTGTCAGAAAACCTGCTGACTTTTTCAAAGTGCCTACAGTTGACTCTCCTTCAGGAATGTTAAATAAATGTCTCCTAACAGAAAATTTATCAGTGATTACATTTTTCTTTGTTAACCCCTTATACCCCAGCAGAATTTTAGAGCACTGCTGCAGGTCACAGAGAACAGCAAAGGAATTCCTTTGTTTTTGTCATCCTCCAAACAAACTGCCATAGGTAGAAACCAAGAGAAAAATGACATTTACAGGTTTGTTTGAAAGGGCATGAACTGCATTTTAATATAATATAAAATCTGTATTCATAACATCTTCAAATATTAAAATACATAGCTTTATATACACCCTAAACCTCTTTTCCAGGTCCAGTTTGGACTTCAGTTTTGAACAATTATACAGAAGTATTTATTCTTTTATCTTCTTAATGTGTTTATGTAGTTTTATAAAAATTTTTGTAAGTAATATAAAATTATTTATCAAACACTTCTTAACCACATAGATTACAAGAAACTGGTGACAGGATAATCGGCAGCAAGACAACAAGAAACGATCTGATTTTCAATGCTAGGAAACAAACAGATTATTATTTGTGTGTGTGTCAGACATAAACATGCTTTATGCTGAATATATCAGAATACGACGAACCACTAGTGAATTAGCTTGTTCAAACAAATGGGAGGATGATATTATGCTTAAGTATTTATATTTTGTCATTTATATTGTCATGATCGCAACTATCACCCAAACATGGTTTATCATCATCATTGGTGCACATAAATACTCATTAAATACTCATAAATCTCATTCAGCGAGAACAGACACGGATGCTTCCGATAGCTAGCTATAGTAACTCCTAAGCTGTGTCCCAATTCAGGGGCCACGTCCTTCGAGGGCTGCATTTGTAGACCGTTTGCATCATAATAGTGCGACTAGGCGGTCCCATTTCACAGGTTCCTTCACATATGGCCGAGAAATGCGCCCTTCTTTTAAGTGGAAACGAAGTGTCCAACGGGTGTATCCTTCGCCAGTCTCGAGGTTCATTGCGCGCCGATGACTACTGCAGCGTGAGTAAATGAGTGAACGGTGTTCATGAGTAAATGTGAATGTATTGGAGTTACATTCCAGCGTCATTTTAAATATGAGTAAAACTGACACTAGTGGGTTATTAACTGCGTTAAGTTTATGTTGCTAACAGTACGTAGTTTAAACTTGGACCTCTCTCATTAGTCTAAATACAAAATGTGCCGACAGTGAAGCATCCCCAGCAGTAAAAAATTTTTTTAAAAACACTAAAATAAAAGTTTCTCCATCTTCAGTGTCTGTGCTTGCTAAGTGACGTTTCGTGACAAAATAGTAAGTGCAGGAACAGCAATGCTGTGATGCACACAAGAAATCTGCCGTAGTGCAGAACGTCTCATTTCAGTTCATACATCGCAGTCTACAAGCTTTCGAAGGATATGCCTGTGTAGAACAGCGTAGACCTCGTGCCTCGAAGGATGCAGCCCCTGAATTGGGACACAGCTCTAGAGACACGATAACTCCTCAGTCAGTAGCGAGATAACTAACAAATAGTCCGAAAATGTCAATGGCAACACATCCATATTTCAGTTTCAAAATAAAGGTATGGTGTTCATGTATTCATAAGCATGGTGTTATTAATGAAGGTTATACTACAGCAGATATGGCATTAAAAATTGTGGCCATTCCCAGCCGTTACAGTAAACTTCTAACAGGAAGCCCACGGCCGTTATGGGGTATAGAGGGTTAAACAGCAACAGGTTTTTAATTTGTTTATTAGTTTTAGTTTATGTGGAGCATCCACTTTATAAATCCCTGAATGAGTTGTTACTGCAAAAATGTAATAAAGCAAGCACATTAATATTTACATTAAACAATTTCTATTTTTGTAATGTAATGTGACAGTCCGAATTGTGCTGCTATAGAAAATTAACCAACACCTTTTGAATCAAGAATACAACCACACTTGCATCATCCTGTGTCCCTGGGTCAAGGTGTGCAAATTCAAACCTGTGTCTGATTTAACTAAAAGTGATTCTCCTTTTGCTGTAGGGACGAGGCTCGTGAAGAAATCTTCAAGAAGGGCCAGTCAAAGAGAATCTGGGGCGAGCTTTATAAGGTATTTCACTGTAGAAGAGCCGTCGCATGTTGTGTAAGTTAATATATTTTTGTTATATGAGATACACAGCCTAACTGCCTTTTTTTTTTCAGGTGATCGACTGTTCAGATGTTGTCATCCAGGTGCTGGATGCTCGGGACCCCATGGGCACGCGATCCCAGAACATTGAGACCTACCTGAAGAAAGAGAAACCCTGGAAACACCTAATCTTTGTGCTCAACAAGTGTGACCTTGTTCCCACCTGGGTGACAGTGAGTCCACTTCTATACGCATCTTCCGTGTTCGAAGTTTTAAAACTTTCTCCTTGACGTGTATGCGCATTATGCCTTTTAACTGCAAGACTTCAGTACACTTTTCATGCATTTGATGTAAGTTCCGGTACTAAAGGAAAATGGTCTTTCTTTGGCCAGGATTTTAACCTCACATCAATATTTCCTTGTCAGTAGAAACAGGAAGAATTCATGGATGGTGAAATTTAAAACAGGCTAGAAAAGTTTACAAGAGCTGTTAATTTTAAGTGGCTTTCATTTTACAGCCTGTGAGGTCTTGGATAATGAGCATCGTTTCTCCTAGCAATTCTAAATTAGTTGTTGTTGTTGCTGCTTTTAACCGTTCACTTACAGAACATTAAAGCCTGAGTGATATAGCTTCCTTTTGATTTTAGTCTTTTTGTTGTATGATATTAGTTATTGATGTTTCTTATTACAAGACCATAAAATGACTTGTGTTCTACTAAAGACACTGTAGAACTGCGATTCCAACACTTCATTCTCCTTTAGTATGTGACCAGTATGGATATGTTTTTGTGTCTTTCAGAAACGCTGGGTTGCAGTGCTCTCTCACGATTACCCCACATTGGCCTTTCACGCCAGCCTTACCAACTCCTTCGGGAAAGGCTCTCTTATTCAGCTCCTCCGTCAGTTTGGAAAGGTTAGCATGCACTCCAACTATTTTGGCTGATTTGTATATTTGTAATCATTCCACTGAATCAAACAAAAGCATGAGAATGACATGTAAAATGCGGTAACATGCACCTGATTTCTGTTTCAAGTTATGTGTTCCTAAAGGCATCAGAGTTGAACTTGGAGAACAGTGTGTCTCGCCCATCCAACCTCTGTTACTACCTTTACAGTTACTGGGCTCTCCTGCTATTTTCACATCTGTTTCTGTGCTATTTTTGAGACCATAACCATAAACAAGTATTTGGAAGCACATGAAAAGAGCAGAGATTTCAAATATAAATTCAGCTGAAAGTTATGACAGAGGCAGTCTTGTAGGTTTAGGAAAACAACAGACATCACGGTTACCATTAGATGCTTATAAATGCGGTAATCTAATGCCTTTAAAAAGGCTTGCCTGAAGTGTGTATCAAAGTGATTTTCTTCCTTTGTTTGGTCCCTCATTTAAGACACAAATAGCGTGGGACGTGTTTTTAAAAGTAGCTATTTTTGTTGACCTTTTAGAAAAGTAGTTAGGGTGTTGTTTAGATTCTGCTTTTGTTTTCCTCTGTCTTGGCTGAGGTAAAAGCAGAAACTGTTTTGAACTGTCTTTGACCATTTGCTTGCATGGCACAGGGTTATGCAATTGATTTTTACTTATTTACTCTGTTTTGATGTTCACACATGCATGTCATTTTTCTAATGGTATGTGCTTTTAATTTAAAAACTTGATGATCTGCTAGACTGTTTAGACAAACATAATGACCTCCACATCAGAGACAGTTGACGTAGATGTGTCTATATTAAGTTGACTTGTTTATTTTGTCTTCTTCTCCAGCTCCACACAGACAAGAAGCAGATCAGTGTGGGTTTCATTGGCTATCCCAATGTAGGGAAGAGCTCAGTCATCAACACACTTCGTTCCAAAAAGGTCTGCAATGTAGCGCCTATTGCTGGTGAGACCAAGGTAAGCACCGAGAGAAATATAATTTTATTACAGCATGATGATGTGCATAGTTTATGCACTTGGAGTCCATCCTAGCATGTTTTTTTGGTTAGAGATGAATTTTCCCCTGACGTGCATGATTAATCATCATTAGCCAGACTCAGCAATCTTGCAAAACATTGAATACATAATATTCAACAAATTTAGGTTTGTTTATAGCAAAGTACACTGGCGATCAAAAGATTACATGCAAGCAAGACAGTGTACCAGTTCTTGACACATGTTAACATTTTGGATGTCTTTAAGTTTCCAGCAGTTTGATTTTAGCTACAATATGGTTGCGTTTATGCCTGTGTGTGAAAATGGGTTGCTTACCCCATCTTCATCTTGTCAAACTTTTCTTCTCACTGTACAAACAGGGGACTGAATAATGGTTTTCAGGGAATTAGAGTGAGATTAGAGATCAGGTTAAGATTGAAAACAGGCAGCTTTCACTAAGCTGTATTTTTCATCCTTTTTCAGAACAAGCTTAATTCAGGTTTCACTGAATTCTTGAGACTTCACTGTTCTTATTTGCATGTATTCTAGGTGTGTGTTTAGTTGTATAATTCATTTTCCTAAATAAAGTTTTTATAACTAGGATAGGGGATGGGGGTATGACTGATTTCAGATAACATTCAGGTACCAAACTGGTACTTTGGTCATATACAGATATGTGCAACAAAATACATAACACCTGTACGTCTGCTCATTCATGCAATTAACTAATCATATGGCAGCATCACAGTGCATAAAAGCGTGCAGATACAGGTCAAGAGCTTCAGTTGATGTTCATATCAAACATCAGAATGAGGAGAAATGTGATCTGTGATTTTCACCATGGCATGGTTGTTGGTGCCAGACAGGCTGATCTCCTGGGATTAGCACATACAACCATCCCTAGATTTGCCAATGTAATGTGAAAAACAGTTCAGGCTAGTGGTAGTGATGTAATGGAGCGGGAAATGGTTTCTTTGCACACACATCTGAGAATTGTTGCTAATGTACTATGTCACGAAAGACATGATCCATGTTCCATGATCATGACAATACGTTTAGTGTATTTCGCTGGCCTCTCCAGTCACCGGATTTTAATCTAGTAGGGCACCTTTTGGATATACTAGAATGGGAGATTATGAGGATGAATGTGCAGCTGACAAGTCTGCAGCAATTATGTGATTCATTCAACATGGACCAGGCTTTCAAAGGAATGTTTCCAACAGCTTATTGAAGCCAAGAATAGAGGCTGTTCTGAAAGCAAAGCAGGGTCCTACCCAGTGTTAGCATGGTGTTCCTAATAAACTGACCAATGATTATATGTCTACATCAGCAACATGTTCATACAAATGTATATATCTACCCACATTATAAAAATAAATGAAGTGTATTCTCACAAGTTACAGTGGGGCATTTTCAGGTTTATATGGCAGTTATGGTATTAATATTGGATTTAGAGATAAGAGATGAGGCATACGAGTTCTCATCTCGCTTTCTCGTACAGTAATGTTGTGGCTCAGCAAATTATCAGCTCACAGTCAGCTAATTGATATTACTCAGGTCACATATAGTTATGTGTATTTTAAAGTGGATGTAATTGTGGCCAGTGAGCAACAGTTCCTGTAGAACCACTTAGCCTTAATAAATTATTCAAAAGTTAACTAAAGTCAGGTCAAAAGGCCTTTAGCTGAAATGATAGTTAAAGGTAAATGAGCTTGCAACAGGGTACGGTTGTGGTTTTAGTCCCCAGTTTTATTTAGGTGTGCTTTTCCACAATTTATAAAAGAACCACAGGGCAGCTTTATTTTCATTTAAGGAAATGGGATGCTTAGGGGTTTCTTTGTCATATAACAAGCATGATTGATTGAACTCAGGTACTCTGACACCCTAATAGAGTTATTTATTTGTTCATTTATTCCTTTTTAGGTCTGGCAATACATCACACTAATGAGACGCATTTTCCTGATTGACTGTCCTGGAGTTGTGTATCCTTCTGAGGACAGTGAGAGTGACATTGTGCTGAAGGGAGTGGTAGGTTTGTCTCTTTCACTCTACTTTCTGTTTGCTATTAATTGTAATCCCTTGCTGTCATTACATCCATCATGCCTCACTCCCAGGTCCAGGTGGAGAAGATCCGCAACCCAGAGGACCACATCGGGGCCGTTCTGGAGCGAGCGAAACCAGAATACATACAGAAAACTTATGACGTCTCATCCTGGAGCTCTGCTGAGGATTTCCTGGAAAAGCTGGCATTTCGCACGGGAAAACTGCTCAAGGTGTGGCTTCGGATTGTGGTCGAACACATGGCACGCTAAAGTACAGTTCCAACTCAGAATTTGTTTACTCTGTTTCTCACAGTAAACAAGCACAAAACTCTGATAGACTCGTGCATGCCAGTGGAAGAACTAGAACGCACACCAGGGCTGGAATCTGTTTGGGCGGATATGTGGGTTTTTACTCCTGATTGTTAAAGAAAACATGCTTTTAACTATGCAAATGTTTTCCATTTATAAATATGGCGTAAACGCTAAATGAAAAATAATTCCTATGCACTTTGTAGCTCCTGCTGCTTTTTTGGCTTGGGCAGTTTTGCTAAGCAGTGAAGGCATCTGTATTTGGAAAGAATGAACTTGGAAAAAATGCATGGCATCAATGGTAATTAAGTTCACAGGGCAAAAAAAGTTGAAGTCTCTTGTCCTTCATACTTAAAACTAAATCTAAAAAAGTTCTTTTACGAATATACATATAGCTTTATGTATAATCTAATACAGGGCTTAGAAAACTGTTAAACATTTTACTTTTAACTGTCCAGAGGTAGCTATAAAACTAAAAGTGGCTTCTTACTTAGAGCAAAATGTTCTAGACTATTTTGAGTGTTCAGACATTCCCCCGTTTTGTGTAGTGGCTTTTGTGTGAGCAATGGTATTAGCAGCTGTTTTGTTTATTATAATGTAGGATTACATGTCTCCCCAGTCATAAAAGAAATTATAACGCTGGGCTGAAACAGGAATTGACAATTTCCATTGCAGCAGTTTTGTTTAGCTCCTGTTGGATCAGCAGTTAATGAATTGTCTGTGAGAATGTAAATCCTTTTTAATGCACTCTAATCACAGTTGGTAGTCAGTTTAAGCAGGCTTGAATGATAACAAACAGCCCTGTGTTATTTAAATCACTAGCATTTGTGGCTGCTGGGGTGTTTGCTGAATTATGGGCACTAAATTACTCTGTCGTGCTTCACATGCAGGGAGGTGAACCTGATTTGTCTACAGTCTCCAAAATGGTGTTAAATGACTGGCAGAGGGGACGCATCCCCTTTTTCGTCAAACCACCTGGAGCTGAGATAGATGAGGAGGTAAGAAAAAGGTTGTTTATGGACAGTATTCTTACCTCATTTTAACTGTCCCCTCAGATTAGGGCAAAAACACAAACTTCACACACCACAAAATGCAGCTTCTATTTTGCTGAACAGGTAAGTTGGTGAGAACCCAGTGAACAATTGTTTCTGATTTAAAATTTGTATGGAATTTGTATGGTTAACCCATTGATCAATTGGTTTAACTAATTAGATAATGATGGCCAAGTGGTGAACAACTGCTTGTGTGGATTTCTTCATCAATTGTTCATCAACTAATCTGTGCATTTTAGCAACCATGAGTGATAAATTTGTTCTCTACACCGAATCTTAGCTAGTCACCAAAAGTTAGCTAACTACTGTTTGTTGCTTCATGAAAAGTTCTATGCCAGCACTACCCTTTGAAATTGCACTGGAGATACCCATTCAACTTTAACCAGAACTATTATATTTTAGCTAAGTAGCTAAAATTAGATAACTAGTTCATTCTCTAAACTACATGCTGCTTATAATTACATCAAAGTTCTTTCTGAATGTGTACGGACTTGACACTTGCACCTGACCTGTTTGTTTACACAGTGGATAATGATGCTGTTAAACTTCATTATGAAGTGTTTCTCTCTGACTAGTAAGTAACAGCATGTTCTCAATCTCACATCCAGTGTCTTTTAATGATCATCTTAATGAAAGCCAAGAGTACAAACAAGAAGTACAGGTCATGACAGGAATATCTGTTAATGCTCATCATGTCCATAACGTTTCTATTTCGGCTCATCACTAACAAAGTCAAATTGACCCAAAATATCATATATATAATCTGAAATTTTACAATTTACAATGATTTTCATGTTTACTAGGAAACGTCCACATTTCAGGCTGTAGAAATCATTTCTGGTATTGATATTTTTGGTAAAAAATACATTTATAATGGGCTATTTTGACAGAATATAAGGTGCTGTCTGCCAACAGACTCCATAGAATGAAGGTATTGTTTAATTCTCTCCAAACATGAACACATTTGGAAAGTAAAGACACTCTTAAACCTATATTGCATTAGCCATGGTTCAGTTATGGGTTCTTTTTGTGAGAACTGTTCATACCAACATGATTCCACCCAAAGTACTGCTTATACTGGAAGTATTACAATCTGGCCTGAGGAAAATAAATGGTTGGCGTAGTGAATAACAAAATAAAATAGATTTAGAATCTGACTGACATGTAAATGGGGGGAAACCAACTTCAGATTGTTAAATCTCCTAGTTATAGGAGGTCATTGTAGGCTATCCAAAATATTGAGTTGCCTCACAAAGTGAACATGAAAGGGCAACAGCAAGATATATTTCATATCAAATATTAGTCAAGCCTTATTTGTATAATCTTTAAAAAAAAATAAACAAGCAGCAGTAAAAGAAATCAAATCTATGGGTATTTAACTGTGGCAGATAGACCACCATTTGTAAATGTAGAAATTCATTGTGAAGAACACAGTTTGCTTTCTGTCCGAGCATTGCAGTAATCTGTGGCAAGTGCTTCTTATTTTCATGTCACTTTTATCACCATAGGAAAGCGAACCTTTCCTTTGCAAAAATTTGCCAATGGCAGTGTTTTTCATCCCTGTTAGTCAGTGTTCTATGTAATTTCTCAGTTCATTATTGTTTATTTTTTTAAAAATGCATTATTGCCGAGAATTATCTGAGTTTTGACCCAAACAGTACATTAGGGTTAAATGTATCATGATTAGTTTTGATAGACTTATTCTAACCAGATGTACCTAAAATTTAAATATGCCTATACTAAAGGGATTCAATCTCAGATTCCACCACACATTTCATGTTACCATACATTTCTTTTGGCAAGTTATTTAGGTCACTGCTTTCTTTCACATCAGAGGTAATTTTAAAATAATTGATTAGCGACAGATTTATTTCAGCTTTAATTAATTATATCAGAATTCTAGTGGGTCAAACATTTACATGCACCATGTTAACTGTTTCTTAAAAAATGTTTGGAAAGAAGAAATCGATGTAATTAATATTAGAAATTGATCTGGTGGCTTTTAGAAGCTTCTAACTGGCCCGTTGTCATAATTAGCATATCATGGAAGTGTGGTTGTAAAAGGGCCTATCTTTAAAGCTGATACCTTTTTACCCCTGATGCCATGGAAAAAGCCAAGCAACTCAGCCAAGACCTCAGGAAAAAAACAGTTGACGTCTGGTTCCTCCTGATCCAGATCTGAAAGGTTCACCTGAACCCCAGGACAACAATAAAGGAAGTTGGTATCATCAATTAATAAGGTCTACATCGTCATTGGCTGGAATGGCTGTTGGAAAAGGAAGAAGTCCTTACTCTAAGACTGACATATACAGTAAATGCCAGACTGAAGTGTGCAGGTAATCACGAGTCTTTAGAAGGAAGATGTCCTCTAGTCAGATAATACATAATTTGAACTGTTTGGCCATAAATATCAGTGCTATGTATAGAGGGAAAAGAGTGAAGCTTTAAATCGGAAGAGTACCATCCCAGGTGTGAAGCATGGGGATGGCGGCATGTTGTAAGGGTGTTTTGCTGGCAGGACTGGCGTAGAACATAGATGCCATCATTATCTAATACTGAAGCAAAACCTCAAGATATCAGCCAGAAAGTCAAAACTTGTTCATGATTGGGTCTTCCAGCAGAACAGTGGTGCTAAGCATACCTCCAAAGTTGTAACAAACTGGCTTAATGACAACAAATGAAAGTACTAGAGTGAATATCACAAAGCCTTGAAAGACCTGAATCTCATAGAAAATATATAGACTGAACTGAAAAAGTGTATCAAATCAAGGAGGCCCACAAACCTGTCTGAGGGACAAATTCTAGGAAAGTCTGGTAACTTTTTGCAAGATGGTTGTGGAAGGCTATGCCAAGCTTTTCATTCAAGTTAAAAGACAATGCTTCCAAATACTAGCAGTGTATGTAAACTTTTGGCCCAGAAAATCTTTGATACAGTAAACAAAAGCTGAAATAAATCTGTCTGATGGCTATTGTTTTACAATGACCTTTTTAGCAAAATTAACTAGACACTCTAATTGACTTAACACCGGAAATGTATGGTAACATAATATGTGTCGATTTGTGAAAAATTGTGTTTGATCATCTTTAGCTGAGGAGTATGCAAACTTTGGGCCTCAAGTGTAAATGGTACAAATGACAAACTAAAGTGGGATGCATGTTGTCCTTCCTCACAGACTCAAGCACAGCTGCCAATGGAGGTAAGAGCAGTAAGTGTAGTTAACGAAGACCAACCAGAGCAACAGCAAACCGAGATGACTGAATCCACTGAGCTTGATGCAGCGCTGCAGCAAAGACAGAAACAAGAACAGGTGCAAAGGATTATTGCTGGTGTCAAGCAGAACTTCGGCAAAATTAATGTAGCTGCCGAGTTCAGTGAAGAAGATCTTGTGCCGGTGGAGATGCCTGATCTGCCAGACTCCTGTGGATCAGAGGAGGATGAAGATGAGGCAAGTGTGGAGGAGGATATGGAAGAAGATGGAAATGCAGAAGAGGAGGTTAGAGAAGCAGAGGAAGGAAACGAATTGCGTGTTGCTGGCCATTCTGACAGAGCAGGGGCCAAGAGTGCACAGGAGGTGAACAAAGAGTTGGATCAGAAGATCGCCAAACTAAAGCATTTCCTGGACAGTGCCAAATCCAAACGTTTCTCCACAATACGGTCTGTATACCCCTGTAGTTGTTCTCTATTTCTGTCTGTTTTATATGTGTGCTTCTGATCTTTTAACAAGGTTGTGTGAGGCTGTGCAAGCAGGGTTGTGTAAGGTGAACTCTCATGCTCTTTCCTTTTCTGTTAGCTCTGGCAGAAGCCCTGGATTTGCCTAATGATTTATGACGTATTTTATAATGTTTTGTGACATTGCATTGTTGTTTTTCTGGGTTTCGGGATCTGAATCAATCTTGGAAGCTCTGATCATGATAATAAGATGGGTGGCCTGTAAGTAATAAGCTGTCTGCTTTTGTTTTCGACAGAATTCCTAAGGGCCTTTCAGAGAAGGTTTTTGTTTCAGGTGAAACAAAAACAGAACAGAAGAACCTAAGGAAGCCACAGCCGAAAGGTGAAATAAATTTACTAGTGAAGGCACCAAGTAACTTTTATACAAGTATGATAACCATGTATGGTATATGAACTGTTTCAGCTAATATATATTGAATTGTCACAGTGGAAATTATTTTGAGGCTCATTTAACTGTATGGGTCTCTGAATTTTCTTGAATAAATTTTATACACATAAAATGTATGAGTAGCTGACAGAAAGCAGAGCTGGCATCTGATATAAAAACAAACCAGAAAAAGCGAGCACACTTCTACAGATCCTTTTGTGGAGCTATACCAGAGCAGGGTAATGGGAAGGAGGTTTGGAATTTCATAGTAGTGAATATTCACACTAATCACCTTCCCTTTATTCTTTAGCTGTGGTACATGTTGGCAGGAAGAGAAAGGCTCTTGACGTTGAGGAGCCGGGGCAACAGAAAAAGCTCACATCGAAAGAGGTACGTACTGTTCTCCCGGCACCCCACTGAGGACAGGCATTCTCATGCGTCTACCCAGACATCTCAAATTGATGTGTGCTGTTATTAATATTGTATGTAAACAGAGAATGTTTCTGGTTTTCATCAAAACAAATCATAGCCATAAATAACCTCACTCTCTTGCTTGTCTTTTGCTTTTAACATCCACAGAAAAGAAGAATCGAGCGTGCACAGAAGATCAAGAAGGTTGGCGTTCGCTATTATGACACGCACAATGTTAAGAACAAAAATAAGAACAGAAAAATACCCAATGAAGGCAATAAAGGCAAAAGAGCCAAGCAATAAAACAATTTGCTTGGTCAAAGCTGTATTTCCATGGACTTATCCGGTTTGGGACAGGGGGTGAGAGATGCATATGAGGAGCATTCACTGTGAGGATCTGGAACTGAATCAGAACTTCAGAAATGTACTTTATCCAGTGCACTCTCCATCCTTCTAACAGTGACGTGTTCACTACATCACTTTGTCTCTAAACCCCAGAACAGTGAATGACTAAATATTTTTCATTTAATAATGCCCTTGCTCCACAGTTCTGAAAATCTCTATCACAGGAGAACTCAATAAAGTGGACTGAGCAAAATAATGTTATATTGAAACATATGAAATCAGTTTTTGGATAAGAAGTCATTTTATTTTGAAATAATCTGACATCTTTATTTCTTTGGGGCAATGATTGCATCCAACTGGGCCTAAGAAAGGAGGGAAAAAAAGTATATTTTGTTGTTAATTGTCTCACTGCCATTTGTCTTAACGGTAATTTGTGGCTTATAAAATATGCACCTTCAGTTGCTGGTTGGTGCGCTTGAGAAACTGGATCTCCTCACTGTGCTTCTTCTCTTCTACCTGGCGCCGTTCTTCTTCTCGTCTCTCAATTGCCTCACATTTAGCCCTCTGTTCATTCACCTGTCTTTCCAGTTCTCTCTTCTCATTCTCCAAGTCTACAATCTGCACAAGTTCCAATTTCAAGTACAGCAAATGTATGCAGATACCATAATATGCTTTAGAAAAATGTAGTTTGAAGAAACGGGAACAAATGAGTGACTACCTTCTGTTCCATGTCTGACTTCCCTTGCTCGGCCTGCAGAGCTTTGACCATGCCGTAGGTCACGCTGCTCTCGTATAGGGTCTGATAGGCAGCGATGGTCATGTGAATCTCATCTCTCACTCGTGCAAGAAGCACTCCTCTCTCAGCACAGTTTATGGTAACTTGTCTGATTAGCTCATCTACATGACAAAAAAATCTTTGTTTTAGGAAACTTCTATGTTTTAGAAAAGTATCCATTTTAATATGTTGCTGTGTACATTTTATACTAAATTTGTAAGACGTGTTTTCACAGTCTGGTCTGTCAGGAAGTTGTAGATTTCATGCAAGCCAAAAAAAAAATTCCCTTAATGATTACATGCAAAATATTTTTGTTGATTTGTTAGGAGTGATAATGTCTCCTATTTACTGCAAATTACCAACAATGCAGATTATATAATCTTGTTGTAATGAGCTGTTTCTTGAACCAACCAAAGCACTGTGTGTAGAGCTCTCTGCGGATAGGGCAGATGCCCATATCTCTGGCCTGTCTCAGCTGCAGTTTGAGATCCAGTTCCTCTTGCAGACGAATGACATCTGTCCGGGTGCATGGGATGCTGGACACCTGCTGTACCCACAGCTGATTATGCTCCATCCATTCTCTGTAACAAATTCACACATAAATACTCTTAAAATGTTGCAAATTAGGAAAACTATGGATGAGTCAGACAACCTTACCTTGGTGGTAGGAGGGTGTTAAGAATCTCCTCTGTTTGCTGTTTGATGGCATCAGATGAAGGGCTTTTGGGTTTGGGTGGAGGTGGAACTGGACCAGAAATGTCAGGCTGCTGGGGACTCGCCTTCAGAGGACGTGCCTCGGGTTGACACCATGTGTGAGATTTTCAGTGTTACAGGGGAAAGATTGCTGGCTAATGTCAGGTAAGTTGCAAGTGTGTTAACACGAATAAACAATACACAGTGGTCATCAGAAGCAACTACACAGATCTCCCTGATACGGCTTAGAGTTTGTCTTGTATGGAAATGCACCTAGCATGTTCATCTCTAGTTATGCTTGAAACACCCCTCCTGCAATTTCTTTTCATTTGTCAGCTTGGTAGCAGACGCATGAATGTTTTGCACTAATATCGACTGGTATTTGTAACTATTCACGATCACCTCCACTGTGATAAAAGCCCCAGTTGTGCAGGAGGCAAGCAGCTCTAAAGCATGATGCTGCCACCACCGTTCTTCACTTGTGGATATGGTGGTGGTTGGTGATATTTAGGAATTGGTCTCATCAGACCATAACACATTGTGTCACATGGTTTAGAGTGATTTAAGTTTTTTTATGAGAAAGGGCCTCTGTCTAGTCACACTACCCCAAAGCTGAAATGTGAAGTATAAGAGATTGTCACATGTAGAGACTGATCAGTACTTATCCATATTCTTGCAGCTCCTTTAATGTTGCTGTAGATCGCTTGGCAGCCTGCCTGGTAAGTTTTTGTCTTGTAATTTTGTCAATTTTGGAGAGACATCCTGATCTTGGTAATGACCCTTCTGTTGCTCCATTTTCTCCAATTGTTATTAATGATGGCCTTGGTGTTCCATGGTACAGCTAATGTTTAGGAAATTCTTTTAAACCCTTCTCATGATTGATACCTTTCAACAACTGATACCATGCATGCTTTAAAAAAAAAAAAAAAAACTTTGAGGACAATGCATTCAGCAGTCAGAAGAAACCAAGATGATGTGAAGAAAATCTCAAAGAAATAGATGAGGGGTTCATCAGAGAAGTTTTATTGATGGTAGCTGTTTGGGAACTACTTTTGAACAGGACAATGTGATTGGTTCATTCTGAACACAGCCACGCCCACACAGTCATGACGCCAGATTACTGTAACTTATTTTACTTTTATTATTTCTCCCCATTTTTTCTGATTGTTATTCTCTTAGTAGGTTGTAAGTAAACACCGAGTATGGAAAACATTCTGACATGACTTGTCTTAGTTTCATATTTTTTTCCAGCACACGACCAGTGTGTAGACTTTTTACCTAACCTAACCTACCTTTGTTGATTTCTTCTCGGTGTTTTTGCTCACGAGCTCCGGGTTGTCATACTTCAGTAAAGACTCAGTAGTTCGAATAACGGGCATTTTTTTCGTTTGTTTTCAGTTCAGACTTAATTTAACAAAAGTATCAGAAAACTACGTTGTTCCGATTAACTGTACGCGTCCGATTAACAGAGCTCGCGCCTTTGCTGTTTACGGTTACTATGGAAACCCATGGCGCCCAGCGAGTAGCGCTGAAATGATGTTAATCTGTCAGGCTAATAAAATGTCTTAGTGGTAATGCAGGGAAGCTGTTCATGTTTAACTTTAAACAATACTGAGAATAATTTTTATGCTGAAATCCTTTTTAAAAAATTGCTCTATTTTACATTTCAAAAACAAAAGACTAAATTAGAGTGAAATATTATTAAACAATATCCTAAGTTCATTTGTTTTTTTCATTTGCGGAATTTCTAACCGACAGCATTTATCTTTATTAATAAGATCAGAAGGCTTTATCCCTGTTAACCTGCACCAGATCAGTTATTTAGCTACATGTGCCTCAGTAAAACGGTGAAGACGTTCATTTCTCTGTGTTGTGTAAGAAATGAAAAGCTGTAACAGAACAACACTTTGAGATGTTTCCTGGTTAAAAATCCTGTTTGTTTCTATTCTAAAGAAATGAACAAGACAGTGAGGCGTTCAGAATATCTCAAACATTTATTGATCAGTTTAATAAAAGTAAAGTAAGATTAAAAGTAACCCCTGGAAAAGAAAGTCTACCAGTTTATACAATGTACAGGGGTTGGACAATGAA
>JAOVVH010000054.1:18213068-18231610 GCA_028566435.1 Scorpiodoras heckelii
CTGTCAAATTAACACAGTAAAGAATTGATTGCACTAAAAAAATTAATGCCACTAACATTTTAGTGCAGATTAAAAATGTGTTAAATTATGCAAACCAGTGGCACCGAAATTGAGTTACATTACTCGTTTTAGGCTGCATTCCAATCGTAAGTGTCCCTAAGCTGTATCCCTGCTCCCTACACACTGCACAGGGTACAGAATCTAAAGGGCTCTTCATAGGGAACTCGGTCACTAAAACGTCTCTATTTGAAATGACCTGCAACGTCATCAACAGCGGATAGCTGATTGCATTGGTTTTGTTGTACGAGACAGCACTCGGCTGTATTTAGCATAATAAACAATTCTGTTCAGAATCATTTTATATGCTGTAGGCACTTTTGAAATAAATGTGATGAAACATCTATGAACTGTAGGTGATGTATTTTAACTTTTTAATGTATGTTTTGGTTGTGGAACCTAACTTTACTCTTGGTTGCAACGTGGCACGTTACTCTAATTTAAATTGGCGAATCGATGCCTTTAATTAAACTCCAACTCTGTATATCAGATGAACGAAAGACAAAAATGATTTTTTTATTTAAAACAAATGAAAAGACGTCCATTATCTTTAATATTTCACTTTTATCAAATAAAGTCAAGTGAATAATGAGGCAACATTCAATTCAGTTTCTCTTAAAATAGACCAGTGATAAACGGCATCAACATTTTCACTGGCTCTACGATGCCGACCTGCATGTACAACACAAATGTACGTTAAAATGATGATGAACACGCAATAAAATAAAATTTTTTATTGCATGACAACACATATATTCAGATACTCTAAAAGAATGAACATTTTGTAAGTGAAGGAACATTTACCTTCAAATTCTCATTTTCCCTATGTATGGTGACTTTTGGGACACCCTGTATTGTAACTATTAGTATTTTTATAACATTGATTTAAAGGTTAAATGATACTTTTGTACAGAAGTATTTTCCCCTCCTTTTTTGAGTGTCAAGTAATTTTAGACATTAATTAAAAGTATCTGAGCTCAATGTTTTAAAATCAGTACGTCTGTTCTGCTGGCAGTTAATCAGAAAACTTATATTTTGTCATTCAGATGTCTTCAGGTATTGTGAGATGATACTTTTGATATTTTTGTTTTGTGACTGATCTGTAATAAACACTTTATATTTGTAGACTCGTACTTATATTATTTAAAGGGAGTGATTATTGTGTGTTTTGTAATGGCAGTTAATTGTTTTGGGCCAAATGTAAAACTTTAGGTTGACTGGCCAGACTCTTTCAGGTAATGAAGTGGCACTGTAAGTAATTTTTTTTCAGTTCTTTAATTATTTTTCTTAATAGTGGTATAACATTTGACCTCTGATTCTTTGAGAATGGAAATTGCTTACTTTCAAATAATATTTGCACATCTTAGTTGTTTTGACCTTGTTTTTTGGTGTCTGAATGTTAGAATGTCATCACCTTTGTATTATTTAGGTTGATTTACTTATTTAATGTAGATGAAATTTTCTACAGAAAAGGGAAATTTTCTGATTCCATTTCTGTTCTGCTTATTTCAGGTCATTTATCAGGTCCCTCATCCTGGTACTTGTCTCTACTGTCTATCTTAAGTCACATTGCAAAACATTCCCAGCTAATGCCGTTATGGCTCATGTCATTCATTCGGTGCCAAGAATGCTTGGGGAAGCCAACTTGGCTCAGTCTCAAACAAAAGTACAGCTGGGATGTGTTAAATATTCGGCAGACTGGGCCATTGGAAATGAGTTATATATAGCACTCTTGACTTCCTTAACTAAGGCAGAAAAAAGGTAACACTCAGGTTAATAACCGTGGGAAAGTGTTTCTCTTTTCTGTGCCTCCCCAACTCTGTTTTTTCTCTTAATCTTTATTAACTGAATTTTATTGTCCCTTTATCCATACCACCTAACAGTTTTTCAGTAGATTTTGATCAGTTGGAAAGAGCCTGAAAACAAAAAGCAGAAAATGAAAGCTATGGACAAAAGTATAATGATTATTTTTTTATTAACATTTATCCAGTATTTTCGACTTCCTCTATGTCTTTTGTTATTATTATTTTTTTTTGCAAGAATTGAGAAATACCCCACCATTTTGACCAAGAGAGATTTTATCTGAATGAGTTAAACCAAAATGATGCAAATTAAGTAATTAACAGAATTTGGATTGCTTTATTAGTTTTTGCCCAATTTTCAGATTTGGTTTCAGTCAAAAATGTTCATTTTCATATATAAATATGGATGGCACATTGGTGTAGGTTTTTCTTCACACGTTTTTCTGTCTTCGTTCTGTGTAATTTCGTCGAGGTTCTCTAGTTTCCTGCCATCTCACAAAAACATACCAGTACATGAATCTTCTAATGCCCATAGTTGTGAAACATGTCCAGTGTTCCGGGATATGATCTGGATTTATACTGAAAATAAATAAAAAAACAAATGACTAAATATCATGCTGCGCTTCTTTTATAATAGAAATGCCTTTAGGTATATATTTTTGCCATGTTGCCCACCTCAGTTTGAATTCGGTTTCGAGATTTAGAGACTGACTAGAAGCCTTTGAACTACAGTTTATTTCAGTGGATGTAGTTGGTTCTGGGTTCCAGCTATATTTGTTGAAGGTGGTTAGCTTAGTAAACACTCATCTTGTGCTTCCTTTTGAATGGAGGATCTTGAAGAGAGAGAGGAATTTTATTCTAGAGCTGAAACTGACAGCACTTTTATTTAATGTAGTGCCTAAACATTAAGCAACATTTGCAATATTTGTAATAGTTTGAATTCCATGTGGCTGCACTGGATATTGGATAGGAT
Organism: Scorpiodoras heckelii; assembly: GCA_028566435.1. Classification (NCBI taxonomy): domain Eukaryota; kingdom Metazoa; phylum Chordata; class Actinopteri; order Siluriformes; family Doradidae; genus Scorpiodoras; species Scorpiodoras heckelii. The sequence continues at coordinate 18,215,901 of JAOVVH010000054.1, forward strand.
TTGGCAGTCTTATTAAAAGTTATACACTAATTTAGCCAACAGGGTTAAAGCAGAATGGTCATAATATCTGTATACTCGTCACAGTTTGAGAGTTTTCTCTTTATACTATAAATCCTGATTCTTGATTCTGTCTTGAGTACACATTTTCCATTAAGTGAAATGTATTAATACATGTTCCAATCATATCTGTGCTTGTTCCATAGACTCCGGGTTCTATAGATCAGTTGGGGAAGATGCGTGGCCAGCCATATGGAGCGGGCAGCCCATACTCCCAGCAGCCGCACCAAGGACCTCCAGGGGGCCAGCAGGGTCCTGCATATCCAGGCCAGAGTTATGGGCCCCCTGGCCCTCAGAGATACCCCATGGGCATGCAGGGTCGCATGCAGTATGGCCAACAGGTTAGTGTTTCCTAATACGTAGTGAAATTTCTGAAGAAGGCAGTCATTGTAAAAGTCTAGCAACTTGGAATGTGAATGAATATAATGAAAAAGGTGGACAACGTTAAGAAAATTGAAATTCCTATTAGTTCTGTTTGTGTTACATTGTCAGTCTGTCTATAGACAGATGAACATGGAATGCAATTTCTATTGCAGTTTTTTTGAAGTTGGACCCTTTGCTGGAAGGCTGCTATGTCATAATATAACATATGAGAGAATATTTCTGCAGTTATGAATGATAAATGTTACTTAAGAAGACAGATCTCTCTTTCTCTCTGCTGCAAAGAAGGGTTTCCTTAATGAGATTGGGATAAACTTGCAATCGATCGCTTATTGTTCATCAGAGCAGTTGTGTTCTTAACATGAAATTGTGTTTTTACAAGAAATAACAGAGGTTTAATTAATAATTTTACAAATCTTTCAAACCTGCTTTGTATCTAACGCTTGTGGTGGTGCTGCTCATTTGTGTAGATGGCATATGGACAGCAGGGACCAGGTGCTTATGGGCAGCAGGGGCAGCAGCCTTATTACAGTCAGCAGGGCCCGGGCACTCACCCGGGTCAGCAACAGTCACCGTACCCTCACCCTCAACAGCCATCTGCCCCTCATGGTCAGGGTGGCCATCCCTACCCACAGCCTCACATGCCTCAGCAGTCCCAGGGGCCACTGGGAGCGCCCCCACCAGGGCCACCCCAGTCCCAACCTCCCTATTCTCAGCTCCCTACACCACAGTCTACTCAGTCCCCATACCCTCAGCAGCAGACGCCCCAGTCCCAGCCTCCTCCGCAGGGAGCCTCTCAAGCTCCTCCAGCATCACAGGCCCAGTCCAACTATACTCACAGCCAGGGAGCCCAACAACCACCATCACAGCAGACCCCGCAAGCACCTACGCCAGCCTCCCAACAGCCCACAGTGCAGGGGCAGCCATCCTCATACTCCCAGAATCCTTCACAGCAGCAACAGTCGTCTTATCAGCGTTTTCCTCCTCCTCCTCAGGTAATTTACAGTCGACTATGCTAGAAGATGCATTTTCTCTTGCCAGCTGGCTGGCGCATCCTAACTGCATTCCTTCTAGAAAGATAGTCCCTTGCTAGTTTAGAAATGGAGCAACTTGGTGGCCCTTTGAAGATGGTGAGAATTGTCCAAAATGTTTTGAGCATTGTTTGAATGCAAAATAATTGTATATATGTTTGTTTAAAAATTAACCTTTTTACAGGCTTCCTTTGAGTGGTACATGCATTCAGCATTCATATAAAGTGCACTAGGGGATAGAATGCAAACAATAAAATGAATTTCCCTCCAAATTGAATGGCTGGAAGAGGCAAAGTACTTTGCTAATTAGAGTTTCATGCTCACGCTGACAAGTGAAGTAGTACTATTGGACTTCTCTATATCCCTGCATGGACTCGAAGTAATTTTTCTGCAGCACTTTCCAGATGCTTTGTGCTATGCCAGCTTTACAGTTAGATTAAATAATTTTGTTGAAAACACGAGAGGGCAAATCATGCATTTATTAGCTAGCCTCTTGGGCAAAAAATAAAAGCTCCAGTATTCTTGCCCAGCCCTTTGTTTTGGTTGCTGTTTGCTTGTTCAGGTTCATCAGTGTTTTCATGTAACAGTGCATTCCTGATTTGGGAAAGATCATCTGTCATTATGGCGGTTCTTGCAAGTACTGGAAAAAATTGAACCTTTATCCAATGTCCAGAAAGCCCAAAGATGTATGTACATCGGTGTAGGTCCGTGTATACATACATTTGGCCTTTATGATGAAGTAATCGGTATGTTTGCTTTTGCACTCACTTTCCAGGAGATTTCCCAGGAATCCTTTAGCTCACAATCCAGTGCTACTGCCTCCAGTCAGCCTGTGGCCTCCACAAAGAGTTCCTCTGATGACATGCAGGGACGACCGTCCAGTCTACCTGTAAGTCGTCTTTGGTTTTCTGTCCTCACACAAGCACACTCATGAGTTTGCAGTGTAATTTAAGTATGCAGCATGAAATTTCCAGGAATGAGGCAACTTCTGTTTCTGTCTAAACAGTTACAAACTGTGAGAGATCATTAAGGAACATCCTCATTAGCTCCTGTGTCAGCTTGGGGGATTCCTAAATGCTCTGGGGGAAAGGAACAAAAAAGTATATCTTTCTGTTTTTGCGTTAATAGTGATGATAGTTCTGTTGTTTTAGAATCCACAGAGGTATATCTCAGCTCACAATGGGACCTCTATTGATTTCTTTCTTTCTTAATGAAATGGATTTGGATGATGAAGGCAAGAGACAGACAACAGATGTTTTGACCACTGAGGCTTAGACAGATGGAGTGAACTTGTCTGCACTGATTCAGCACATCTGCACTTTACCACTGTAGCCATGGCAACCTTGGAATGTTTTCTGTGTTTTTTTTCCCTTCACTATCTTCAAGTTGAGATAAATAAGGCCAGCGGCATGGTTGTGTTTGCTGTTTGTGGCTCAGCAGAAGTTGTTTGCCGAGTGCGTGTGGGGAAAATGACATTAAGAAATAGAGACGTGTGGTTAGGGCTGGACAATAATTCAATATTAATATATATTGTGATAGAAAATATTTTGATAACGGTGATATGATTTTTAAACACATTTCCAATATTTCGAAATACGTTATTTACAGCATCTGTCACTGATTAATGTTCATTACAGTCATCAGTTCACTGCATTCAAGCTGAGCAGAACACAGTAGGCTTCGTCAGTGCGCGATGACGTACACCACAGTCAAGCAGTCAGCTCTTAGCGGTAGTAGGCTAGGCTGCAACGCGGCAAAATTTGGCTCCAGAATGGGTTCCCCTGAACGTGATACAGATGTGACTGAACGAGCTTCCGAACGTGATGATAAAGTGGCGCAGTGGTAGCTCAGTGGTTAAGACGTAGGACTACTGATCGGAAGGTCAGCGGTTCAAATCCCAGCACCACCAATCTGCCACTGTTGGACCCTTGAGCAAGGCCCTTAACCTGCAACTGCTCAGCTGTATAAATGAGATAACTGTAAGTCACTCTGGATAAGAGTGTCTGCCAAATGCCATAAATGTAAAGCAGACAAAATTGTTATACCAGGAACCTAACTTACGGTAGTTTTCTCCGAGATGAAGCTCGTTTACCCGACTTGGTCGCGTTCATGTGGTTTGTGAAAATAAAAAAACAGGCCGTTGAGCATATTATGATGTATGGCTAATCATTGTTTTCAACAAGTATCTCTATTAACTGTCGATTTTAGCCTTTCTGTCAGTGCTTTTTGAACACGTAGCAAAATAACATGCACTGTTTGTTGAAAATGTGAAAAGCTATTAGAATTAACGTACAAATTGTACCTTATTATTTGATAGCATTTGGCTTACTGTTGATGAACCGTTCGACTGTGTTGGAAATAGCATTTACGTGACTACTCGGCCAGTTTGTGCTGCATTGAAAATGTCGATGTATCAGACTTCAGCTTCCGACTTCAGAGGGTGTTCATGTGGTGCCTCCTCATGGGAAACTCGTCTTTTTGATAAAACCGACAACACGTGAAAGCGCAGGTCACCCGTCATCAAGCCTCAAACATGTCCCTGCCCCAGCAATGTGTTTTTATTGCTGCTCACTTTTTTCCCCTCTATTCTGCAGTAATTCTCAGCACTTTTCGTATTCGTTTCTTTGAATATGAAGGCTGAATACAAATAAAAGGTGAACACTGATTTTTATTATTTTTATTTATTATTCAACCATTTTTATTTCTAAAATATAATATTTTATAGGAGCAGGTCTTTTAGACTTTGGCAAATAAATTCTGTAGAAGTTTGTTGTGGGCGTCTTGGCAGTTTTTCAATATATCGCAATATATCATGATATCCATTTCAAACCAGTTGTTTGTGTAGGTGTTGCATATAAGAATAATAAACTATGTGTGTGTTTGTTGTCAAGACTGAATATTGTAATACATGCTGTGTCCTGTGAAAATTCTACATCTTCCACCCTTATTGTAACTTAAGCAAACCCTTCCTATTTTCCATTTGTTGACAGGCTGATGATTTGTATTTGTTCACATACCTGCCTTTCTGACCTTTATCTCCCATTCCTATTAAGCTTTTCACTTCCCCATCAAATTATGTTTTTCAAATATTACAACTTTATCCGTAGGGCATTTTACATTTTAATAATGTGCTCATGGTGTTAAATTGACGTGTGCTCTTGAGGCTTGGACATGCTCAGTCGCGTTCATAAGTTGCAGTCACAATACTGTTCTTTTCAATGACGAATCCCTGTTTTGCAACTCATATTAGTGTTTTATAGGTTAGCAAAGAATAAGGTTTGGATTAAAACCACAATCCTGATAGCAAATTAAAGAACCAAACGTTTTTGACAAACGAATATTGCTCAATAAGGGTGTTTGAGCCAAAATAAGCTAGCTAACCTGTGTGTGTGTGTGTGGAGGTTACATTTTTAAGCCATGGTCATGCCCGATGTAAACAAAATCCACAGGGTGAGAAAGCCCGGTCACTTGAAAGAAAGAGGATGCGTGATGTGAAAGAGATTCTCTTCCTGGTATAGGTAATTTCGCATCTATCTCCTCTGATTTCACTTTGCCCAGAGTTCTTCTAGATGAATGTTAATTCTGCAGTCTTCCAATCTTGGAAGCGAGGGCTAGTGGTGTTTCTGGAATATTCAACATGGAAGAACTGCTTATTATTCACCCTGTTTTATACAGTATCTGTATTATACATGCATGCATCTTTTTAAAAGGGTCATGCCATACACTTTTCAATTATTTTATATTATTTCCTATGATGGTTTTGGGTTTTTTTTATTGAAAAAACATCTTGGTTCATCTTGGATTTTCTTGCACCATTTTATCATGGTAAGAAATCCCTATAGGATAAGATGGGCTGATTTGTGGCTGTGCGTTTAAATATTAAATGTGTAATTATCTTCTCTCTTAATGGGTGATGTTTTTAAAGGAGAACAGTCATCCACATCCTCGCCGCCAACATGTGTGGAATTGTTTTGCTACGGACTTCAAGTGGTAGAGAAAGAACGCTCTGTAACGTTAGTGCTTATAGAGATCACCTCAGTGCATGGTGAAAAACAAAACTGTCATAATCACACAACAGGGAATTGCTTATTACTCCTGTGCTATGGTCAATTCAGATAATGTAGCCTAGCAAGCTAAGAAAGTCAAACTGCATATTTTATCTAAATTTAGCGTCATGGAAAGAATTTTATCAGCTGACAGGCAAATGTTACCTAAAGGCTTTGACTGGTCTTGCAAGCAAATTAAGGTTCCCATCATTATAAAAGGAGAAAATCTTTTACAGTATTTAATATAGCATTTAATGTTTGAATCTTTTTGAAAATTTCTAACATTTTACTTGGCATTTGTGGACTGGCGGTTGATTCCAAAAGAGTTGGCACAGCTCCATCTTTCAGTATCATTATCAATGCCAATATCATGTTTTGTATCGAAGCCCATCTGATATGGCCGAAATTTGATAAAACTGTGCTCATTCAAATGCACTGAGCACAATACTAATGAGAGGCTGAAATTTTCAGGGACTTCCCCAAAAAATAAACTTTTGCCACTCTTTTTGTGTATAAACATCCTTTGGAACAATATTCAGACTTGGGTTTTCTTTTCTTTTCTGCCACTTGTGTGGCAACTTTCTCCCCGACAACTCTGCTTGTTCCTTCCAGGTATCGTTTGCTTATTGCGTAGATACATCATCTTGATTTAGATTGCTGTGGGTGGTCATATGTTAATGGGAGTGGTACCATAAAATAAAGAGATGATTCTATGTAAGATGCACTTTTGTAACTGGCCTAATCTGTTTACTTTTCTATGGCCATTCACATGGTGCTTGGGAAAGGAACAGTCCACTTTGAAAGTCTCAGTACGTCCCCAAGTTACATCAACATATATTATTAAACACACACAAAAAAAACAGTTTTCCATATTAACAATCATCTAGCAGATGTAAAGAAGCTGTCATGAATGTGCTAAGTGAATTTGTTAATAGTCTATTTAACATGCAGTGGCATATTGCAAGGATTAATCAACCAAATGCTTCTGTTACTCACAAACAACTAGCATGTTAGCTGAGGATAGGTGTTCACTGAACCACTACTTTTCCTCCAGAAACACATTACACCAAATATTACATTACGCTCAATTTTGCTTCATCCCGGAAAAGAAATTTACACCACACAAAATTCCAGTGTGATAATGGCTTTGTGTAAAAGCTGGCCAGCTAATGTGATTCTCTTCTTGTTGTTGGTCTTTTTTTCTCCAAGTTTATTTTGTGTTCAGAAATTAATTTGAGCATCGGTTTCCCCATCCCCAGTGAGTGACTGCTGGACAGCGTACAGACTAGCTGAAAAAGCATGGCCTAAGCATTGAGGCTTATTTTAATAGGAGATGGCGAATACACAAAAGCTGTTCTTGCAGACTGTATACTGTGCCTTTTAACCAGGTATCTTCTATTGAGGCACTTCACTGTGATGGTTAACTGGTAAAGTTAATGTCAGCTAGGTTTCCATGTAACTGGCTGTAGTTGCTTAGCGGCCTGTAGGCCTGAATGACTCTTTTCCTCCTAAAGTGCATTAATGGTTTGGCTAAACCAGCTCAACTCCTCTTACTGATCTCTTACTCATTGTTGTATTTCTGATTTTTTTTTAAAGACCAAACCTTTTTTCAAGATTAGATCTCTAAATGTTGATCACCTGTGTCTTTTGGTGTAGGATCTGTCGGGCTCTATTGATGACCTGCCCACTGGTACAGAGGGAGCGCTCAGTCCTGGCGTTAGTACATCTGGAGTGTCTAGCAGTCAGGGCGAGCAGAGCAACCCAGCACAGTCTCCATTTTCCCCTCACACTTCCCCTCATCTCCCAGGCATCCGTGGTCCTTCACCCTCCCCTGTCGGCTCACCTGCTAGTGCCACGGCATCCCGCTCTGGGCCCCTCTCTCCAGCAGCCATGCCAGGTAAGAGAGCAGAAGATTACAATCAGGGTAGGCAGATGAAAAGGTTTCCACATGTCCATTTTATATTTATCCTTTGTTTGCATTTTGTTCACAGTTAACTCTTGTTTGTAGTAATCTGTATTGCATTTTTATTTTGATGATGTTATTATTATTATTATTATTATTATTATTATTATATTTTTTGCAGGAAACCAGATGCCTCCTCGGCCCCCTAGTGGTCAGTCTGATGGTATTTTACACCCTGGTATGAATCAGCCTGGCATGGGCCAGGAAAGAGGTAAAGCCTTGTCTAGAGAAACAGTATATTATGATATTATTCCTCTTTTCTTTGGTATTTACCTGTGTTTTTTTTTTTTTTTAAAAAGGATTCCTGCAAAGGAACCAAATGCCACCTTATGGCTCTCCCCAGCCTGGTCCTGCATTGTCACCCCGGCAATCATCTGGAGGTCAGATGCATGCTGGAATGGGACCTTTTCAGCAGAATAACTCCATGAGCAGCTATGGGCCGCAGAGTGGCCAGTATGGTCCACAAGGTGGGCAGTTCAAAGCTAATAGCAGTTCAGAACAAAATCCCAAAGGATGTTACATACATATAAATAGAAGAAAAAATTATGGCCATGACATGGTGAAGCTTTAAGTACCCATCCAATAAAGGATTCAGAATTCTCTAAACAGACATGCATCAGTGAATGTGTTTTTTAATCAGGGTAAAATAAATCACCGTCTTCCAACATTTTATATTATGCCCATTTTAAACATTTAAATTTTGCATACATTTTGCTAGCAAACTACAACTTTTGAAGTCCTGACCTCGTCTACTTAGTGTTTACCTGGCAAGTATTTTCTGACCATATATGGTGTAGATAATAAATACAAAGTTACTATCCAGATAATTGGGCATTGGTGCGTGTGCAGAACCAGAACTGCAGTTGATTTTTTTTTCCATGCAACCGTACCAATTTGTGTTTGTTTTCAATACTATTCTAATCATAGTGTTGGCCTCTGCTCTGATGTTTATTTATTACTCATGCCCTCCTTTCTGATCACCTATTTGACCAAACTGAAGCTCATCTTATATTTACTTTTCTCGTCCCTGATATCAGGTTGTTTAATTGTCAGAACTTGATTTGCCTTGACATAACAATCCCTTTGACTAGTATAAAATTATTTCATATAAAATTATTTTGATAAACTTGCTGAGTTTAAGTTTAAAGTGTAGGTGTAAAAAGTTGGGACATGAAGAACTCATCTTTTGGGACTTCAGCTTGCTCTTGTGCTTTCTCCGTCTTGCTCTTTGAGAGCTCAGTAGATCACAGTGCGGCTATTTTTAGCCTGGGTGAAAAGAGGCAGCTGACGTAGCACAGCCCACGTCAGTTGAGCTGCCACTATGACTAGGTGCTACAGCAGCACTCTAGCCTGCTAGTCGACCGAAGGCCCTGTAAGCCTCTAGTGGGACATGATGTGTAATTATGTGAATTTTATGAAACTAAGACATAATTAAGAAATCATTTATGAAATTGAGTCATAACCCTTAATTGTTTTAGTTTATGTTGTGAATATAGTTTTATTGGGAGTTCATTCATTTTTGTGTCAAATGAGGAGCACTAAAGCAGAATAGCTACATCAGCTCCCCTCAAGATTAGCCTGACAGATGAAATTAAGCATTGGTATAGGTAGTTCTACTTCAGATATACCTGCATGAGGAGGTCATGGACAGTGTGTGTATATGTTGCTTAAAGTTTACAGGTGTAGTGCAGTACATTAAAGAGATCTGTGCTTTCGGTTTCCGCAGGTTTCCAAAGGCAACCAGGCTATGGTGGCATGCCCAATGCTAACTACCCAGGCCCTGGCATGGGAGGATCTATGAATCCCATGTCTGGGCAGGGAGGTGGACCACCTTTTACTGGAATGCCACCTAGTAGGATGCCACATGGACAAATGGGTGGGCGTCCTTATGGTCCCAACATGGGTCCCAACATGGGCACCAACATGGGTCCTAACATGGGCACCAACATGGGTCCTAACATGGGCCCCAACATGGGTCCTAACATGGGTCCCAATATGGGTCCTAACATGGGCCCCAATATGAGCAACATGCCCCCACAGGTTGGTTCTGCAATGTGCCCTCCACCAGGCCTCAACAGGAAGCCACAAGAAGCAGCAGCTACCATGCAGCATGGATCTACCAATTCCATACACAACAGGTATGTTCATCAAAGTTCAGCCAAAGCGTAAGCATGCTTAATAAATTTGATCATAGTATGTATCCACTGTAATTTTCTAGTGGTGAACAATGGTATATAGTTGGTGTCCTTTGGCCCCTGCATGGGTTGAGACCTTCTTATAGTTAAGGGTCTTGTGTACTTCAGTAAACCTCATGTCTGTATTGCTCCTAGTTCGCTCACTTTTGGTGATGAGAGGTCAGACAAAATATGATCCTAATGGCACCCTTGAAAGATACAAAAACAATACAAAAAAGACTAAGTGTACCCTTCCTGATCAAAGTGTACCTAGATTAGAGTTACCAGGACCCAGCCATAGTGCCTGGAGAGCGTCAGGTCACTGGGCCTGCCAGTAGGGGTGAGGGGTGGGGGTGTGTGTTGCACTGTCACAAAAGGATTTGTCAGTCTAACATTGGGGGAGAACACAGTATTTCCCAAATTTTAGTATTTAGCATTACGTTTTGTCTTTTAGGATGCCTGGGTACCCCAACATGTCTCCTGGTATGATGGGCTCTGGACCTCCATATGGGCCCTCGATGAACAGTATGCCAGGAATGATGAACACCCAGGGACCACCCTTCCCCATGGGTGGAAACATGCCAAACAACAGCAGCGGTGAGCAGTCAAGTGCTTAATCTATCTGTATCTTTTTTTTCTTTCTTTCTTTTTTTTGCTAAAAAAATGAGCATTTTGTTCAACTGATAATCCCTTGACATTGTCTCTTCCTTTGTTTCTAGGTATGTCCCCTGGTCCAGAATTTGGTATGGATGGGAAACTCAACCAGCCACAAAAGATGAATAACAAGGCTGAAGGAACACCCAAGTCAGACTCTAAATCCAAGGTTTGCTTCCAAATGACAAATATGTTGATGTACTTTTCAAGATGATGGGTGTCACTTAATATGGCTGGCATCACTGAGGATATTGGGACACTTAACCTAGTTTTAAGCCAGTGGTTTGCTAGCCAAAGGACCGAAGTTTTCTCAGAAAGAGTCTGATGTTAGTAAATGTTTAGTAAATGGTAAACTATTTTGTTGGAAAAAAAATCCTTTATGTGTAGAAAAAATACATAAAAACCAACTTATTTTCTTGATCGGATTATTGCTAGACCTTTTACTCCCTTGAGTAGACTTTAGTCAAATAATGGCATATACATTTTACATTGTGCCTAAGATATGGCATCTAAAATTGTAAGGGGACTTTGACATATGCCAGTGTTTAATTCATTTGAAACTGATCCTGGAAAAAGCAGACCTTTTTCCCCCTCACGTGCAGACCCACTCATGTACAGACAAAAAAGGCTGGTCCAAGATCAAGGTAGTCTTGGTCTGGTTTCAAACTAACTAGCATCAATCAAGCAGACTGCAGGAAATTAACCAAAATGTTGTGTATTTTGGGTTGTGACCAGAATTATTTTGTGAGCTGCTAAACTGACCCATGAGGCACAAATGTTTGATTCCTGCATGCAGATAGCCAAGATTTTGACCTTTTTTCATTGCTATATTTCTGACCAATGGAGTTTTATGAATATGTTTGAACCTTAAATTCCCCTCAGCCAATGTTTCCTTGCTTTTTGGGGCGTTTAATTATGTCAGTGTGAAACAAAAAAAAATAGCAAATCACTAAAAGTATTTCGCACTGATTCCGACTCAGCAAACAACCTAATAGGTGTGAAAGCGCCCTACACAAATGTGAGCCTCTACTTTCTGATTTATTGTGTAATTCTGCTACAAAATCTGCTTATGCTTAGAAGTCAAGCTCCTCCACAACAACCAATGAGAAGATCACTCGTCTGTATGAGCTTGGTTCTGAGCCGGAAAGGAAGATGTGGGTGGACCGTTACCTAGCGTTCATTGAGGAGAAGGCAATGGGCATGAGCAACCTGCCTGCTGTGGGCCGCAAGCCCCTCGATCTCTTCCGTCTCTACATGTCTGTTAAGGAAATTGGAGGTCTCACACAGGTGAGAATGTGAACAGCTAGTGACGTTGCGTCCATGCTCATGTATACTCACTGCAGACATGATGAAAAATCAGAAACTTTTTATCTGGCTAGTAATTACCTTTGCCGTATGGCTGCTTGCAGGTCAACAAGAATAAAAAGTGGCGAGAGCTTGCCACCAGTCTGAATGTTGGCACATCCAGCAGTGCAGCTAGCTCGCTAAAGAAGCAGTACATCCAGTGTCTGTATGCTTTTGAATGCAAGATTGAGCGTGGAGAAGATCCGCCACCTGACATCATGTCTGCAGAGGGCAAAAAGAACCAGGCTAAGGTTCAGCCACCCTCTCCAGGTATGGGAATATTTCGTTGCAATTTACAATTTTTTTACACTCTTTTTCTTACTTATGTAACTGATTTTTTTTTCGTTTTGTTATGGTCCAGCTGGATCTGGTTCCCTGCAGGGACCTCAAACCCCCCAGTCCACAAGCAGCTCTATGGCTGAGAGTGGGGATTTGAAGCCTCCTACACCTGCTTCTACTCCACATAGCCAGATGCCTTCAATGCAAAGTGGCAGGTGAGTTCAGGCCATTTGTTAAACATCATGGAAGTTCATATTATTTGACTGTGAACAGCTACTTATCTGGTGCGTTTCATAGGAGCAGTGTGAACCTTCAAGATCCCTTTGCTGATGGCAGTGACCCAGCATACTCTAGGAGAAACACCATGACTCCCAACTCGGGCTACCAGTCTGGCATGAGCACTCCGGAGATGCCTGGCCGCATGGGCCCTTATGAGCCCAACAAGGACCCATTTAGTGGCATGCGTAAAGGTAAGAACTTTGAGTTTGACTTGTATGTTTTTTTTTGTAAACAGTTGAATATGGTTTATTTGTGGAAATGTGATTCTGTGATGGCCAAATCAGATATTAGAACAATAAGAGATAGTCCTTTCTGGGTCTGATGAACAGTTTGTTATAGACAACCATCTTGCTGTTAGACAAAACTGGAAATTGTACCATTTTTATTACTATATCTGATGATGGCATGTACAAACTGGTCTGCATAATAAGCCACAATTTCCATAGATAGTTAAGCTGAAAGACCTTCTAATGGTAAACGGTTAGTTAAGCTTTGAATCACCTGGAGTCATAAAGTCACTGCTGTGATTACATTGATAAGACATAATACAACCTTTTACCATTAGCTATTGGTAATGAACATGTCACGTGTCACTAATTTGCAACTAAAATGCATTTGATTTGTATACTAAAGCGTGGACTTTACTAAAAAATAAATAAGAAAAGTGCTTTTGCTAGATTAAACCCATTTATGTGATTTCTTTGTGTGCTTTTTTGCTAATGATTGTCCCAGTGAGGCAAGCCAGTCCTTTTGATTTTTGCTTGATAGTCTGTTTTTTTTTTATTTTGTTTATTGTAGTTGGGGAGCCTTTCATGGCTGGAGGACAGGGCCCCAACAGCAACCTTGGAGAGCAGTTTAACCGTGGATCAGGAGGTCCAATGGGGAATATGCCCGTGGGACAGAGGCAGCAGTATCCATATGGAACAAGCTATGAGAGAAGGTGAAGCCAAAGAAGACCTATAAATGGAAAAATGTTGATGTGTGGGCACCTTTGGAAAGAAGAATGTAGTGTTGGATTCACATGCTGATTTTGTGTAAAATATTTTAATCAATCTCTTATGGGTTTTCTGGCTAATTCTATAGGCCTGAGTCGGGGATGGGCCCAGAAAACAATATGGGACCTGGAGTACCACAGCCAAACATGATGCCTTCCAACACTGACACTGGGATGTATTCACCGAATCGCTACCCATCGCAGCAGCAGCGGTCAGTTGCCTTTTTCTGAGGAACGAAATTGTGATATATTTTTGAAGAATGTGTTTGACTAGACAGCTGCTTTGTGCTGAAAATTGATTTTAACACATGATGTCCTTTGCAGGCACGATTCCTACGGTAATCAGTATCCTGGCCAGGGTGCGCCTCCTGGTGGCTCATACCCAAATCAGCAACCAGGAATGTTTCCACAGCAACAGACTGTAAGTTATTATATTAATTAAGCTGTCTCATTTGTAGTGAATTTTTAACAATATTAGATGTTAAAAGGTAAAAGCAAATTGCTTTTTAACCACACTGAAATCTGAAACAAACTAAAAAATGTTGTTAATATAAGAAACCGCAGCTAGTTTTCTAATAGAAAGAGAGTGCATAAAACAGCATGCAAAGGCCAAAAACAAACCTCAAACATCCCAGCCGTGCCTTTAATTTAATTTGCACTTTAATGCTATTTGTCTCCATGCAGAACTATAAGAGACCAGGGGAGGGAAGCTATCCTCCAGCAAAGCGCCATCATGATGGTGAGTTATATGGCGGGCCATTCGGTGGTCAGCAGCCACAGCAGCAGCCTCAGGCTCCTCCTAATGCTCCCCCATCGGCTCAGCCAGAAATGTACAACCAGTTTAGCACCTCTTACCCTGGACCAGAGAGGCGACCTCCTGGACCACAAAACCAGTTCCCTTTCCCTTTTGGAAGGGATCGCCTGCAGCCTGGCTCAGGCCCCAACTCTCAAGGGTCCATGCCACCTCAAATGATGGGCAGCTCCATGCAGTCAGGTCCTGATGGCCCCCAGGCTGGTATGTGGCAGGGAAGAGGCGAGATGGGCTACCCTAACTATCCAAACAGACAAGGACCCCTTGGTGGACCTACGCAGGGCCCAGGGTACCATGGCATGAACCGGTCCGAAGAGATGATGTCATCTGAGCAGCGCATGAACCATGAAGGACAGTGGGCAGGGACAAGGCAGCCTGCGTACGGCCCAGCGGGTGCAGGGCCACCCATGAGCCGCCCCCTGCAGTCTAGTTACCAGTCTCCCCAAACCATGCAGAACCACATTCCACAGGTGTCCAGCCCCAGTCCCATGCCCCGGCCAGTGGAGAGCAGGACATCCCCAAGTAAATCTCCGTACATGCACAGCAACATCAAGATGCAGAAGGCGGGTCCACCAGTGCCTGCATCTCATATCATCCCTTCACCTGTACAGCCTCCGGTAATGAGGAGAGATCCTCCATTCCCTCCGGGCTCGGTAGAGGCCACACAGCCTGTTCTTAAGCCACGCAGGAGACTCACCATGAAAGATATTGGTAAGTGTTCACCCTTGGTAGGCTCAATGCTATGGTTTAAATGCACGTGATGTATTTGAAATGCACCACAATGTTTTGTGGGAGAGGGTCTTTTACAGTTTGGAGCAAGCTAGAAAATTTATTGGGACCTGGCCGATATGAAAATTTTGTCAGTCATGTTGAGCTATAAATTTCAGTAAATGTTATGCGGAATGATATCCTTTTGTATGGTCATAAGGACACTAAAGCTGTCAGTATACTTCATACGACAAAAGTAGAATTGCATCGCAGCATTATCAGGCACGTACCACTTTTGAACTGCTGCCGCAGGGTATTTTGCATACTGCCTTGTTAAAATGTATTGCGTGACATTAGGTGAAATTATAGCACACTGCTGTTGAATTCTGTTTATAGCTGCCATAATTGATAACTGGACCGAAGTTGTTTCACGGACATGTTGCTACATTAAATTTGACTCCATACATAAAGGAAGTTCTTTGCTTAATAAGATTAAAAAAAAAAAAAGAAAGAAAGAAAGAAAAAAGTCTTGAAGCAGAAAGCATAGTGACTATCAGTTTGGTTTGAAAGCTTGAAAGCTCCCAAGATGTAAGTTTTTTTTACGGGGCTTTACTAGATGATTGCCGATTTCATTAGTATCTCTAGTCTTCATAATGCCGACTCTTAGCCAGAGCTCTCAAAATCAAAGATAAAACCATTCGTAATTAAATGCATCCAATATAGTTTCACCCAATACACACTTACCTTTGCTGAAAACAAGGCTGTGTGCTAGGGAAACATGGCAGATTGAGTCCAAATCGTTATACAGAAATATATAACAAAGATGTTATTCAGCACCCTGTACACCCACCGTGTAATTGACTGTGGTTCAAAAATGGTCTCATACTCATGAATGCAGTTTTCCAGTTGAACATCTATCTATCTATCTATCTATCTATCTATCTATCTATCTATCTATCTATCTATCTATCTATACATATATGATTATA
>JAOVVH010000054.1:18251325-18263789 GCA_028566435.1 Scorpiodoras heckelii
AAAGTGCAGCTATATGGTAAGTGGAACTGAGAAAATGGAAAATGAGTGTAGAGAAAAGGAGGTGGTCATAAGGTTATGCCTGATTGGTGTATTTCATTAATGTAGATTAGTGAGCCCATTCCAGAAGGAGCTATTCAAGCCCAAGCCATGACACGTCCACCCTGCTGAACTGATGAGCTCATATGTTTTGGATTATGAGCAGATCCTTTCTTTCTCCACACTTTGGCCTTTCCATCACTTTGGTAGAGGTTAATCTTGGTTCCAGACCTTTTGTGGCTTTATTTCTGTGTGAATTGCATTCTGGCCTTCTGACACTTACTGCTGAGATCTATTAACTGTTTAAACAGTCGCTCTAACAGGGCACATCTGGGCAAAAAGAGACACCTGTCAGTCACATGTTCCAATATATTTTGATTACTTGAAAAAATGTGTGGGTTTAACCAAATGGTGCAAAGTTATTTACAACTAGACATGTTAAACATCAGGTACTGAAAGCTGTATTTTGATCTTTCATCTCATATTCATCTTTTGATCTCAAATGTCTTCAGTGTATTGAAAAAAGAAACGAATCAGCCTTGATATTCCAGTGCTTTCGGAGGGGACAAAGTCTGTAAGAACTTTCTTATGACATGATTTTCTTTTTAATTATTTCATTGTTGTTATTTCTAGGTGACTTAGCAGCAGCTTATCATCTGCAACTTCAGAATAACCATCAACAGTCTTTAAGGATTGTTTTAACCAAAACTGAATGTTTTGTAATTATGGTTGCTGTATATAGCTGTAGTAAGTCAAGGGCTACTCATCTTGACTCCTATGACTGACAGCATTCAGCAAGGAAGGCCTGGGAAAGAAACTGCTTTTTTCCATGATACTCTGTTGAGCACTTGATCATTTAACTAAGTTAAATAATCATGGTTTTGCTATTTCTTTCCCTACAGTTGCCCTTTTCTGGTGGTTCACCTCACCATCTGCATCCCAGTGATTGCTGGATTGCTTTTTCTCTTTGTGATCATCACCCTTCTTCGCACCAGTTTTACAGACCCGGGCATCTTACCCAGGGCTTTACCAGAGGAGGCTGCTGAGATCGAGCGCCAAATAGGTACAGCATCTGTGTATGACTTTTATAAAGGCAAAATGGGTTGATTAAAGGGTTTTATTCTCTGTTCTATATGTTCCTGTAATATGCTGTTCATATTCTTAGATAATTGTGGGTCATCTACGTATCGACCCCCACCTCGGACTAAAGAGATCCTTATAAACGGACAGCTGGTCAAACTCAAATACTGTTTCACCTGTAAGATGTTCCGTCCACCCCGTACTTCACACTGTAGTCTGTGTGACAACTGTGTAGGTGAGACTGCAATTTTAGGTCTGTAATTTTGTGAGTGGTGATGAAAAGGCATACAATATGTTTTACTGTGAACTGGTATTAATTGTAACCTGGTGACTTGTGTTTATGTTCCCCATACAGAGCGCTTTGACCATCACTGCCCATGGGTAGGGAATTGTGTTGGAAAGCGCAACTACCGCTTTTTCTATACGTTCATAGTTTCGTTGTCTTTTCTTACCTCCTTCATCTTTGGCTGTGTGATCACACACCTCATTTTACGTAAGTTGAATACCATATATCATGAGATGATCTCAACAAGTATCATTTAAAAATGTTAGTTCGTACTACATTATTGGGGTATTTACAGATTTTATTGGAATGAACAATAACTAGTTGTTATTTACGCAGTATCACACGAGAGGGAGTGCTGTTATGCTGAATATTAGCCCAGAGTGCCAAATCACAGCTGTGCTGATATTCAGTATAACAGCAGGACCTCAAGTCTGACATTGCTTTATACAACATTTCTACAACAACAGATTATGATTTTGTTTGTCTATTTATTTTACTTGGCATCACCAGCTCAAAAAGGGCTGCCTTCCTTGTGACTGTTGCTTGACACTGAATAAGTATTGTTCTCTACAGGATCACAAGGTGGGAAAGGATTTGTGCAAGCCTTACAGGAGAGTCCAGCCAGATATCCTTTCTGTCTCAATGCCTCATTTAGGAGTCCACAGTCCACAGGACCACAGCCTGGTGCTACTTCTTCTGATCATAATCCTGTTTATCCCTTATTGGTTCTCTCATTTCTTTGCTGTACCTTTAATAATTAGCTTCCTCCTGTAGCAGTGTCACAACTGAACCGGCATTAAAGCATACCTGTTTACATGACTTATGTTTGCAGGTGTATTATAATTGTGCTTAAATAATGAGGGATGCAATGTTAATTTGTGTAGGGAGTGAATCTGTTATGTCCCGGCTGAACCTTAACTCCTCTGGTAATGTTGTGGAACTGGTTGTTTGTTTCTTCTCCATCTGGTCTATCCTGGGTCTGTCTGGCTTCCATACCTACTTGGTGGCTTCCAATCTCACAACTAATGAAGATGTAAGTTTTGTCAATAAGTCCAATGCTGTACAATATTTGGTTCAAAAGCACGCTTTCTACTGGACTGTTAATGAATTAAGAAGCATGCAGGTTAACAAATTTCCCCATTATGCAATTTCATTTGTATTTTGTCAACCTGTCTCAGATTAAGGGCTCTTGGTCAAGTAAAAGAGGTGTGGAAGAATTTGGGAACCCTTACAGCTATAACAATATCTTCACTAACTGCTGTGTTGTGCTGTGTGCTCCAATGCCTCCCAGGTCAGTATACTACAAGAATAAAAAAGTCACAAAACACATAATATACCAGATGTACAGTGCTGTGAAAACGTATTTGCCTCTTTCCAATTTCATATATTTTTGCGTACTTGTCACACTCAAATGTTTTAGATCATCAAATTACTCTTAATATTAGACAAAGTAACCCAAGTAAACTCAGAATGCTGTTTTTAAATGATAATTTCATTTATTAAAGGAAAAATTCTGTTCAGACTCACACTGGACCTGTGTAAAAAAGTAATTGCCCCCTTAGAAAGTAAGTCAACCAGTTTCAATTGACTAGTGGGTACAATGTCAATAGCCACACCCAGGCATGTTTGCTGTCAGACCTGTTGAATCTAAACATCACTTTAATAGAACCTGTCTGACAATGTGTAGCAGGCTAGGAGGTCTTACAAAACACACAATGCCACGTTCTAAAGAGATTCGAATGCAAATGCAAAAGAAAGTCACTGAAATCTGCTAGGCGTGAAAGGGTTACAAAGCCATTGCTAAGACACTGGGGTTCCAGCAATTCACAGAGATTATTCACAAATGGAGAAAAATTTGACAAATCATCCAGGAGGTCACAAAAAAACCAATCTAAAGAACTGCTGTCCTCACTTGCATCAGTTAAGGACAATATATACAATTCCACAATAAGAATGTCACTGGGCAAAAATCGCATCCATGGGAGAGTTGCAAGGTGCAAGACACTGCTGACCAAAAAGAAGACATTTGCCAAAAACATCTAGATGACTGAAAAGACTTTTGGGATAATATTCTGTGGACTGATGAGTCAAAGGTGGAACATTTTGGAAGAAATGGGTCCTGTTACATCTGGCATGAAGCTAACACCACATTCCACCATAAGAACATCATGCTAACAGTCAAGCATGGTGGTGGTAGTGTGATGATCTGCGGCTGCTTTGCTTCTGCGGGACAAGACAACTTGTCATAATTGATGGAACCATAAATTCTGCTCACTATCAGAAAATCCTGAAGGAGAATGTCTGCCTGTCAGTTTGTGACCTAGAGCTCAAGAGCAGTTGGGTTCTACAGCAGAACAATGATCTAAAGCACACAAGCAAATCCACATCTGAATGTCTCAAAAGAAACAGAATTACGGTTTAATTCCTGACTTGAATCCCACTGAAATGCTATGGCAAGACCTTAAACAGGCAGGTCATGCTTGAAAACCCTTCAGTGTAGCTGAATTAAAACAGTTCTCTAAAGAGATGTAAAGACTCATTGCAAGTTAACTGCCATGTGTGGCACTATGAGTTATTAGGTTTAAGGGGGCAAATACTTTTTAACATAGGTGATATAGGTTTTGGATAAATCTTTATTTTCAATGGAATGATCATCCTTGTGTTTGCTCATATTGTCTTTATCTTATTTCAGAATTAGTTGGATGATTTGAAACATTAAAATGTGACCAGTTAGCAAAAATAGAATAAATTGGGAAGGAGGCAATGAACATTACTGGTGTAACAAGCCGCCAACAGTTTCCCATCAGCATTAATACATGTTAACAGGTCATATCATTTATGTCAGGCGTATGCTAACATAAGTGTGATGCTGTGTTTCAGCTTGATTGACAGAAGAGGGTTTTTACCTCCAGATGTCATCCCTCAAACAGTCACATCGGAAACGGAGATTCATCCTTTCATGGCGAAGAATGACCCCAACCTGGTAAGAGTGGCAGTAGCTCAGACTCGGTTATCTTATTGAATTTGAAACTGCCTTGTAAATGCTTCTCCCTACTAAGTTGAAAATTACATGGCTGAAGAGGTAATCAGTAGTAATTCAAATGATCTAGTACAGGTTTACATTTACGTCCTTTTAAGTCCAACGTTTACGTCCTTTTGTTACATGCATTAGAACAAGTACACCAAATTCACAACTCTTTAAGAGTTCACAGCATAACATTAAATAATGAGTCACAAGGACATATCTGTCATATATGGTGCTTGTCTGAACCTAAGCAAAAGAAAATAACTGAAGTTGGACATCCCTCTTCAGTAACTGGTTATGCTTTGACTTATATTGGAAGTTATGTGTAATAAAGTAACTGTTCTTGTGACTTAGTAGCAGCTTATCTACTAACTTTTTGGACTTTTAAGATTTTTTCCCCCTCAAAAACTTACTTAAATTACAATTAATGTAATTGTGGATGCTGCATATGCTGTGTTTCCAGGGCTGATATTTTTGCTTATGTGAATGAGAGTAAATTAAATTTCCTTTTGTACAAAGTAAGTGACACTTCAGGACAACTGTGTCCTCTTTAATTTTATATTTTATTTATAAAGTCCAGTTCAGTTTATATATCTTCCTTGTTGTGGTTTCCATTTAATGTCTTTACAACTCCACCAAATTACATGTCTGTATTGTCTTTTTATTTGGACCTCTTGTACTACTTGGGCAGGTACCATAGTACCAAAAATCTGCCTTTCATTTTTTGGACATCCTGCTTAATTTTTATGCACTGCAATTGGTAATGTAATGAGCTGATTTCAACAGGAAGGGAACTGTCAGGAATTTGCTGTCTCATGCACTGCCTGATGGCTGACAGATCTCAGTTTGGATGGTAAGATTATGTTGTGAGCATTTCTGCATGCACCTGTCGTTGCTTCCCTCATGACCTAACCATCGTTTTCTATGTTTGTAACTCATTTCAGCATCCACTTCATGCTTATCTGTCTGTGCACTAACTCTGAATCTCCATCCTTAACTCATAATGTTTCTTTATATTGTTGCTTCTGTCAAAATCGTATGTGTTCAACGCAGTGACTTTTCAGGAACTGAATGTATTTCATATTCCTTAAGCCTATATAAAAATAAAATTGTAAACAGGATCATCCAACAGGGCAGGCTTGTTTTCTTCTATACGATGTCTGCACTTCAGCCTGTGCTTTTTACTTCATCTGATACTCTCATAGGCACACCCAGTTTCATAATACTTTTATTCCAAGTACTTACATTCTGTAACTTTGCTCAGTGTTGTCTCTTTTTTTTCTGTTGGTAGGGCCACTTGGGTTTCAAAACTTGAAGCTCACTTTCATTAACTTGCATTTCTTTCCTTCATGCCCTCATATGTTGGTTGAAAACTAGGTCATCTTTTCATCCTTGTGACCCTAGGGGCAAATTCGCTCTGCAAAGATGTACACTTTCGTTCAGTGCTCAAGAGTGAAACTAAGCTGCCTCATCCATGCCATGATGTCTTCTCCAGTTTTTAGAGCCTGTTTTGTTGTGGTCACTGAACAATTAAAAAAAGACAAATCTGTTTTCATTTTTTTCCTCCTCTCTCTTCTGCCCTTCTTTAGTGTGTTCAGTGCACACAGGGTTTCAAGGAGCTTTTGGAGTCAGACCACTCCTCAGTGGTCAAGAGCAGATGCAGCTCGGCCACACCCATGACCTCTCCAGTGACCGAGGAGAATCTTCAGACTATTGTCTCAAGCACTCTCAAGTCATCATCTGGTAGGCTTTCTACCAGCTGCTTTGGAAGAGAGAAACACCACCCGATGAAAGATGAAAGAAAGACCTGCTCTCAGCAAATGTGCAAAAAAGTCAAACTGAATGCTCAGGCACTTAGTGTCCACCTTTCACTCTATACTGTTAGCTGTAGTCCTCTCATTTTCAGTGATGCTTCTGACATGGGCATAAGTCCTGACATGAGTACACATGCACCAACTCTAGCAGACATGCAGAGCACCTGACCCCCATTCACTCACTGCACTGAGACTATACTGTACATGTCCTGCAAAAAATGAGAAACGGTACACAGATGGCATTTCACTCAGGATGTTCTCAGGGGTCATACTGTCTCTCAACAGTGACGAATGCCCACTGGACCTAAGATTTATTTGACAAAATTGTAAAAATTAGATTGATTTAGGATTAACTGTGGTTCTTTGTTTCATCTGCAGACTGGGAATAGTGGAAAGCACAATACACATTTGACAAGAAAGGGTTGTTTCCACTTCTCTCCATACTGCAAACAGTTGTGTTTGGTGTTCCTCTAAGCCTTGAGCCATATTTAAGATTTACCTTTTGAATTGCATTAAGAGCAGTGACTTTTTGTTGTGTAAGGTAAGGGTTATGAAATACAGAAATTGTGAAGTATTGAAATGTAATTAGTAAACAGTTACTTCATGATTGAATGAGTGTTCAAGTATGTATCATAAGAGTGATAAAGGCTTACTTGTGTACTGATGATAAACTGTTGGTCAGTTATTTAAGGTTTGGAATGAAATGACTACGAAGAGGTCTTCAAACCTTTAACTTCAGCAACGGATGTGAGCAGCTTCAGGCTGAGGAAGTGGCATTCACTTTGCAAACCGTGTTCTTGGACCTAGTATTAATATCTTAAAAAATCCAAGTCAGGAATCGACTTTTTTTTCTTTTGTGCTGCACAGTATAGTGTATTGATTGTACACAGGTGTAGTGAAACTGTCTTGGAAAACTTCATTTAAAAGCCAAGTGAATGTTAAATTATACTGCCAGTGTGTGCGTTTGATCATTTGGTTTATTCTACTGTTCATTCTATATTTAAACACAATATTCATTAAATGTTTAGCTGTGTTCTCTGAAGACATACATAAGTTTGAGCACCGTTGTTCTTTTGGTGATCAGCAGGTGTCATTTTTGTCGAATGACTTTTTAATATTGGGTACTAATGTTGGTTACACTCTGGAAAATGATGTTAAATATCACACTTTTTTGTGTTACTGCTATTTTAACGTGCTATTTTGTGCTGACGTGTTAAATTTCCTGAAAGTTGTGTTGAAATTAACACAAGGTGTGTTGTCCTTAACTAGACACAGTTTGTGTTGTTTTTAACACATGCTTGCTATACCTGAATCAGAAGTTTTAAGATGAGAGTTAGTGTAATGAGATGAAAGAATATATTGAAAGTATTGATTTAACAAGAGGCAAACAGATGTATAATGTTAGACAGTGTGTGGCCATCAGAAATGAGCCGAGATTGCAGGTTTAAAGCAGCCATGTTGAAATAAACTATATAGTGAGCTCAGTTTCTACAGGAGAGGCTGGTTTGAATGCTTTGAAAGAAGTGAAACCTGTCCAAATGTGAGCCGTCATGTGAGCA
The DNA here is from genome assembly GCA_028566435.1 of Scorpiodoras heckelii. Taxonomy (NCBI): domain Eukaryota; kingdom Metazoa; phylum Chordata; class Actinopteri; order Siluriformes; family Doradidae; genus Scorpiodoras; species Scorpiodoras heckelii. The sequence goes on from JAOVVH010000054.1 coordinate 18,259,126, forward strand.
TGTTGACATCACACAACAAACCATTACTGTAAGTTTTCAGATGCTATCATGTGACTGATACTGTGGCTGTGAGGATTGTGTTCCATCTATTTTTAGGCTGGCCTCTTTGTATTTATTTATTAGACCTAACTACACAAGTGTGCATAGCCAATACTGTAAAAGTATTGTTCTAGTACTATGAGAAATATACAGTACTGCAGTTAAGCTAAAAGAGGAAATTAAACAATTTAATTTGATGTCACTACTTGTGACACTCTTTGATCAGTTCCTGAGATCTGGTTGTCAACACTAGATGGCACATTTATACTTTACTTTATACAGCACCCTGATTGGCCCATCTTGTCCTGAGTACATAGTGGGTCCTAATCTCAGGTGTAACATGCTCATGTTCTGCCTTGCTGAGTAAATTCCATGCTCCAGTAAACGTGAGTGATGAGTGAAGGTGTAACAAAAACAAGCTGTGCCCTTTTAAATGACTAGCATGTACTTGATAAATATCTTCTGTTTAAAGTAACAGGCTCCTCTGCTTGAACCTAAAAGACAATGCTGGTTCTTTGCCAGGCTTCAGTCTGACATTCAGAAGGGGAGTTTTTAAACAGTACTAATTCCTCATTCTTGCTTTTGTCTGCTTTTCTACGTTTTAATAAAAACAAATGTAGCAAACTGATGGAGAGAAGCTAACAATTGTGCAGATTATTGAAACAGGATGGGGATTATTTGAGGTTTGAGTGGCTGTGAGTTGCTGTAATACAATTTGACAGTAAGAAGTAGGATTGTCTTATAACCCTGTAATATGTCATAAACCCCAAACTTACATTGCTAGTGTATTCACTGGGGTATTCACTGGGTTCATAGGTCCCAGGGTACTCCCTGTCCTGCACATTTTAATGTTTCCCCTGCTTCCAATATATCTCAGTCTGCTAATCTGCCAACAGTCCTTCCTGTGCTGCCCTGGTTATGTTAGAACAGGGACAACACTACAATGTGCAGGACAGGGTTGGGATCTTGTGACTTAAGTTGATGACCCCTGAAGTACAAGAAAACTTGACAAACATTAAGAATGTTATTGATTATTAAATATTTGCTTGGCTTTTACTTCTAGTCTTTTGAGTATTAAAAAAAAACCTTGATTTAACATAGCTTCTTGAGTTAGCATATGTGAACAAAGCAACTTGAAGTAAGTTATGGAAATAAGGCAAATGAATGGAATGAATTTGTTAGAGATTCCTCCTTCCCCCCAAAAATAATGAAAAGAAAACTGGCACTTTTGTATGAAAATGTGATGGAATTACAAATGTTATGATGATAAAAGGTAAATTTAAAAAAAGTATGGTAAAGGGGGGGGGGGGGTTTCCAGAGATATCCAAAAAACTGTTAAGAAAATGATGTCCCCCAGAAATGTTCACTGTTGCTCCAGTCAGATAGGTTACATCCATCCCTGAACCCTATATGTTTACAAATTTTACATTTAGTAATGTTTTTTTCATCCAGTGTAGCTTGCAGGTGTGGGAAATACAGTTGCAATATACAACAAAATAGTGACTCATTCTTTAGAAAGAGTAGAAATCTGATATTGGGAAGGAAGTACACATATGAACATGATAAGGTTAAGTACCCTCCCTGAAGACCAAAGCTGGCTAGTCTAGTCTGTATGCAGATGCATGAATTGAAAAGCATTGTTTACCCATGATTTCCACAGAATTTGCCTGACCTTTGTAAGAGGAGTACACAAATATTGTCTTGGGGAAAATTCAATTAGAAACTGAATCATTGAATTGTATAAACATAAATGATATGATGTAGATGTTATTTCATCATTAATATGGGAACTACTTTTTCTTTATAAGTGAGTTATATCTAACTAAATGTAGATAACTGACAAAATATAGACATATTGAAGGCAATAATATTTGTATTATTAACTACTTCATTAGGAACATCGTACTAATACTTTGTGGGACCTGTATTTACTCACAAATTGTGACCATAAAGGGCCATATTATCACTGTCACCATCACTACCAGCCTGAACTGTTCACACAGACTGGGTCCATAGATTCATGCTGTTGATACCATTCTGACCGAACCATCAGCATATTGCAGCAGAAATTGAGATTCACCAGACTAGGTAGTGTTTTCCAATCGTCAACTGTCCAGTTCTGATGCCTTACTGTAGCCTCAGATTTCTGTTTTTGCCTGACTGTAATGGACCCTGCTTATATAGCCCATCTGCCTCAAGGTTCAATGTGTTGTGCATTCCGAGATGCTTTTCTGCCCACCTCAATTGTACAGAGTGGTTGAGTTACCAAGCCTTCTTGTAAGCTCAGTCCAGTTTGGCCATTCTTTTCTGACCTCTCTGATAAACAAGCCATGCTTTTTGCCTGGATGTATTTTTTTATACATTATTCTGAGGATAACAACTGCATGAAAATCCTGTAAGATCAGCAGTTTCAGAAATACTGCTTGTCTGGCACCAACAGCTGAGCTAAAGTCACTGAGATCACATTTTCCCCCCTTTTGATGTTTGATGTGGATATTACCTGAAGCTTTTGACATGTATCTGCATGACTGTATGCATTGTGAGGCTGCCACATGATTGGTTGATTGGATAACTGCATGAATGAGCATTTGTTCCTAAAAAATGGCTGGTGTGTATAAATTTACTACATGTGGGCAGTGGTACTTCAGTGGTTAAGACATTGGACTACTGAACAGAAGGTCAAAGTTCAAAACCACCAAGCTGCCACTGCTGGGCCCTTGAGCAAGGCCCCAAACTCTCAACTGCTCAGTTGTATAAATGACATAAATGTAAGTCACTGTGGATAAGGGTGTCTGCTAAATGCCATAAATGAAAGGAAATCCAGTTGTGTAACATGCATTTGTCTTAATGCTGCTTCTTTGTGGCAAGAGAGGACATGGAGAATTACATATAGTAATGCATTTCAAATTTCTATTTGAATTCAGCTTTTACCATAAGTACTGTTGCTGTGCTCTTCTGCCATGAGGCATATAGGGTATTTTCACATGTAGTACTTTTTAACTGAACCATACTAACTGGCCATACTTTTGGTGTTCACAATACCGGTGAACTCAGAAGGGGACTCTCTTTCTCTATTTCTGGACATTTTAGCATGTGATGACGTCAGACCATTGGTTCTGTTACCACAGTGTAATATCTGTGTAACCATGAATAGCGTAATTCAAAATGGGTGCCTGTAATTCCACATGATGCTGAAATGATAAGAAATGGCTGAAAAAAGAGGCAAAACATAATTGTAGAGAATTACCAGAAGCATTATTGAACTCGTGTGTGGTTGTGGTAGATAAATTATATATGCATAAATAACATATATTACACACATTCTGTATGCTAATAGAATTATTCACTAACTATTGTTTCTGATACAGATACACTAATATTCTTACTGCTGCCTAATAATTTAAGCACTTTAGCATCACTTCTGATGCCACAGTTGCTGTATTAGCTTATCTATCATGTTGCTATCTAACACTGCTAACTCTGTAGTGGGACCACATGACCCTGTGGAAATTAGTTTGAATTGGTTTTTTTTGTTAAGGGACAGAGAAATGGTGTTGTGTGTGTATAGCAACTCTCAATTCTTTTATCAGACTGTAAAGCAGGCTGAGATCACTTTCTTTTCACAACATATAAATCACAAAATGAACCATAAACAAACTGGACGCAGACCATCTCTGATGGTGGTCTAAGTACGGTTCACTTGTGGGTCACTTAAGAGGGGTCTGAGTTTATTTGTTGTGCTCACATATACACAAAAAAGGCTGAGTCATGGAACAGAGATCACTTGGAGCTGTGAAATGGATCAAGTGTGAAAACACCTTACTCTCTGTCTTGTGAGTACTTCTGAACTTATTGAAATCCCTTTACTTTAGAACTGTTATGTTTGCCCTCTTTGCTGTTGTAAAAGTCTGACATTTATGGTTTCCCTTTTATGTATAAGACAGCTATATCTCCTCATGTGGTCTTCTCCATTCCCGCTAAATAACATGCCTTTTCTCTATTACCTCTATTACCTTCATTGAAGCTTGTGAGAATAGGGAGTAGTGTTGCAGACTCAAAAACCTCTCTTTTGCTCTAAGGCAGGTTCCTTTTACAATATGATATTTAGTATTTCATAAACATATGTGCATTGATTACTGCTGGTTCTCAGGTATCTGTTTAACACACTAGCAATGATATCCATGTGTAGTGATATTAGAAATTTTAGTCGTCAATCTTACAAACAGTCTATTCTAAGCAATATTAGGCAGGATATGTGAAAAAAGTAAGCCACAGTGTAGAGGGCTTGGCATGTGATAGACTTGCCTGCCCTAAAAGGCTCTTCATTTGTAATTGGATCTGAATCCTGGCAGGTACTAGATTAGATTAGCTAAAGGTAAGAGTTATCTTGTGCTCTTTCATTCACTCTGTCTATAGGCCTCCATGTGCATTACAAGGAGACATCAAAAAGCAAAAGTTCAGTTATGCAAATTTCCAAGATCAGATAGAATTAATAAGTGGCTGGTAAAATGCACAGTAACCTGGAGCACTGTGGATATCAAATTTAAGACATTTGTACATTCTCTTCTCTTTGTGACCATTTTTTTACCACAGGCACAGATATGAAAGTTTCACCAAGAATTTGC
>JAOVVH010000054.1:18281969-18293640 GCA_028566435.1 Scorpiodoras heckelii
GCCACTTTTAGTGTCGAATCAGTAATTATTCTTAAGTTCTCAAGTAGACACTTTCATCACATAATTGTCAAAGGTGATGTGACTCAACATGAGAATATAAGCAGTTACTGGAAATGTAGGGCATCTGCATTACTAGGAATGTATGGCATTTTCACCCAGAACTTATAGTATTAAAAAAAGCCAGACAATCTTGTTTTCAAAAAGGACAGGTTATCTTAATAGGCCTTCTTAAACACAACAATATTGCAGGAGATAATCAAGTGCAATTTAGTGTATTCATTATTCCTAGAAGGAAAAAAAAGGGTTTGTGTAATATTACACAAGGTGACTGTAGAAGTATACAAGATAAATAAGGATAAACATTAAATAATAGTAGGTGTAAATAATGGTTTCATATTGTCTTTTCTCATTTGTTGAAATTATTACATTTCCTACTGCAAATTTCCATGAGGCCCACTAATTAAAATTTGCAATGATTTGTGGAGTCCCAAAGCATAATAAAAGAGTAAAAGTATAATACCTACTCTGACTATATATCCGATTGTAAAAGTAAAAAAGAAGTGGTCATAGAACTGAGCAAGAACCTGAGATACGTCAAAAGACATGTATAGACCTTCCAGCCACTACTTACACTCCAAAGCCACAGCCTGACCTAATAATTATAAATAGTACTGTAGGCTAATGATCTGACAGAGTGGTTAGTATTTGTCTTTTAACTGACTCAAGCTAATCCAACAGAATAGTTACACAGGTACACACGTTACTTTTCACCCACACGGTGTATTAAACAAGTCTGGCTAAATTCCAGCTTAAGTTCCAGACAAGGAAGCTAATCTTAAGTCATGTTTGGTTACTGTGGCAACATAAGTATTTGGACAAACATGCTGTGTGTTAGCTTAATAGTGAAGCTTATCTTAGCTCGAACATTTCTACTGGACAAGCCACATGATGACAGACATAGATATAAGATGTAATAGTTAAGCCTATATTCTCCATATTCTCAGTTCATTAGCCATTGCTCTAATACTTGGATATGGATACGATATATAGGCTATTGTTTGTGATCTAAATGACCCAGAATTACATTTTCTGAACTTGAATATCATGATAAAAGTTCAAATTGTAAAAACAGTGATCTATAGTAAAGCTTACTGCATGATCATCCATATTATGCTTGTTGAGTGAAAATCCAGTAGTTGAGGGAGTGAGTGTATAAAGTGTTCAAGACACCACTTTCCGTATCATTTCAGGACAGGGAAGGTCTGCTAGAATTTCTAGAGGAGATCATGTGATTGCTGAGATTGTACAATTACTGGAAACCTAAAGTGAAACTTTAAAGTATCTATATCACAAGGTGCTTCTTTGCCAGTAGCACATTTATTTACACTGCTAGGGATGCAGTAAGGCAGCTTATGATGTGAAATGAAAGGAATTCTACCTGGAGGCTTGCCTTGAACTTATGTTTGGCTTTGTTCAAAATGCCTTCCTGAAGTACTATATTAATTAATTACTAATCATTTAGTAATTATCATTCCTGGCTTGGTCGTAGCATACTGACTACGGTACGTAGCAAGTGTAAGAATACTTACAGTAAGTGCCCATAAATTTTTTCTTAAGTATACTGTCAGTGATTTTGTCCCAGGAAATTTCTATGGCTTTATTAATGCTCAGGGGATTAGTTTTGTAATTAGGTGTTTGCTTGACAAAATAACTGCTATTAACAGACATCTTACTGTTTCTGCAATCAACTCTGGGGGCTGCTTCAATGTAGTGTGTGCATATTAGCCTCAATTACTACAGTTTCGCTTGAATAAGCGGGAACATGTGGCACTTGCATTTTGTTAGTGGAGCACACTGAGTCTGGAGTGGCTCACTGTCTGGCTAATTTAAGTACGGCTATTTCAAATATGTCAGGATTTTATGGCTCACTTTGTGGAGTACCACCCACTTCACAGGTTGGCTATTTTAATTCAGTTTAGTCAGCTGCAGGTCAGGGTGTATACGTGTGTTAAACTTTTGGCCCCTCACAATTTCTTCCCTGCTCTCCACTGTTTTCCACATTCATGCTAAATCTACCTATCTGAGTGACTATGTAAAGCCCATATCACCAGTCATGGCTTGGTTCCCTTATGGAAATTAAATAAACTATAGTAATACGTTGTAGATAAACTGTCAAAATGTAAGTATAATGTGGTAAAGTAAAGTTAACATCCAATATATTACATGTTCTGTGGGTTGAATGACCACTGTCCCAGTGTTTCTTGTGGAGGAATGCTTGTGATGACCTAATCATGCTCGAGGTCATAGACAGGTTTAGCTTCTTAATCTATGACTCTGTAAATAGTATCTCACAGTGTTTCATCATTTACAAATGCTTCCCATTCATCCTGCTCTTGTATTCAGGTTCTTTACAATATCACATGATATTAATAAGAACAAACAGTAGCATATCTTTTCACTAATCTCAGATTGCTTGCTCAAACTATTCTGAGAAATGTTTGTTTTCTTGCTAAAGATAAACTAAAATAATGATCTTAGTCTGTGGGTGTATTTGCAAGTTCAGTAAGTGAACCTGTTTATCTAGGGTAACATTTACTGTACATTTCATTCACCTCTTCCATCTGAAGGCTAATTCAGCAACGTCAGTCTGAAATGTTCAGTCAGTAACAGAGGCTGTCAAGTTTGCATAAAAGTGGAACAAAAAAGTTTATAGAATAGGTTTTTTATGTTAGCATTGGGATCATCCTAAATTGCTTAAAAACTGAATTAAATATGGGTCATGTGATTTCTGGTTGGATAGTAAAGTTCACCATGACCAAATTAAAAAATTTGTCTTTGTCTTTATAGGTCGTGCGAACACGGCTGGAGGAGCGAGGCATCACTGTGCGAGATGTGAGACTGAACGGCTCTGCTGCCAGTCACATTCTGCACCAGGACACAGGACTCGGCTACAAGGACTTAGACCTGATCTTTGGCATATCACTGTCGGATGATCAGGCATTCCATCTGGTTAAAGATGTGGTTCTGGACTGCCTGCTTGACTTTTTGCCTGAGGGTGTCAGCAAAGAGCGCATCAATGCACTCACTCTAAAGGAGGCCTATGTGCAGAAGTTGGTGAAGGTGTGCAACGACTCAGACCGCTGGAGTCTCATATCTCTGTCCAACAACACTGGCAAAAATGTGGAGCTGAAATTCGTGGATTCTCTGAGGCGCCAGTTTGAGTTCAGTGTGGACTCGTTCCAGATTGGGCTGGACTCACTGCTGCTCTTCGACCGCTGCTCTGAGACACCAATGTCTGAGAGTTTCCACCCCACCGTGTTGGGGGAAAGTATGTATGGAGACTTTCAGGAAGCTCTTGGCCATCTTCATCATAAAATCATTGCTACACGCAACCCAGAGGAGATTCGGGGTGGTGGCCTTTTAAAGTACTGCCACCTCCTGGTGCAGGGCTTCCAGCCCAAGTCAGAGGCTGAGATGAAATCACTCCAGCGCTACATGTGTTCCCGGTTCTTCATTGACTTCCCAGACATTGGAGAGCAGCAGAGGAAGCTGGAGGCTTACCTACAGAACCACTTTGTGGGCATGGAGCACAAGCGCTACAACTGCCTCACCACACTCTTCCATGTGGTTAACGAGAGTACTGTGTGCCTGATGGGCCACGAGAGACGTCAGACATTGAACCTTATCTCCATGTTGGCACTGCGGGTGCTGGCCGAACAGAATGCAATACCCACTGTTACCACATGTTATTACCAGCCTGCTCCTTATGTACGGGACATAAACTTTAGTAACTACTACATAGCTCATGTGCAGCCTATGGTTCACCCCTGTACTAACTCCTACCAGACCTGGCTGCCTTGCAAATGACCAAAAGAACTTGAACGGAGACATAACCATAAAATAAGCCCTTGAAAGGGATAGCTATCATACCCAACTTCTGGTGGAGTGATATGGACACAGAAAATTCCCTTCTTGTTTTAGTCTTCTCAGTGAACATGAGATTATAAGCAGTGGTGTCCTGAAATTATTTTTCAGTATAAAAGAGTGGACTGATAATTTACTGCTGTATGTCTGAAATGAGCCAATCCTTTTGCATATCCTCTTGCACTCACAGAAATTCATTTTGCTGACTGGATAAGGGACAGTTTGTCAAATGTAGCAATTATCACGTCTTGAGTCTGCAGCACTTTTTGTTGGCCTATGGGACAAAAGGCTGCATCTTTTGTAGGTAATGCTAAAAAATTAAGGTTTTTTTTTTTTTTTTTTTTTACTTTTGCCTGGCTGTGCTTCAGTCAGTCTTTGTTTTTCTTCTGTTTAAAGGACCAAAGGCATTTTATTTAGGCATTTTATTTTTTTAAGAAGGGAATGTTTAAAGGAATTCCAAGTGCCTAAAACAAAATTTATGTACAAAAAGATGAGAACTTTGTGCTCTCATGATTTCTTGTATCCTATATTTTCAGGGATAGAAGCATGTATTTTCATGTGATTAAAAAATACCAAAATCCCTCCTAAAGTGTCCGTGATGTGGTTAATTTTTCACAATAAAGCAATATAACATTTCTCAACAAAGATAACTTGAGCTGTAATCTTTTAGCCAGATTAGCTATGCATATTAAACTGAAAGTTATGGGCTGACTGTGTGGCGTGCTTTAGCTGAGGTGATGGATCCATTACAATTCCAGCACATGAAGCATAAGGATCCTTTCTAAAGCACAATGACTTCTCTTTCTGGTCTGACACTGAAGCTACCTACAATGGCCTTTTTGTTCCTCTACCCATGTTGCTCCTGGAATCAGAATCAAATTTCTTGCAAATTGATGCTATACTTATGTTTGCTAAGTTCATCTAAGTCCTTGAGAGAGTTATTGAATTGAGACTAATAATATAGCAGATGACTGACTTGGCCAATCTCGCTAGCAAATTGGTCATACTCAAGACTGGTATTTTGAGGTAAGAAGGGATTAATATATTTCCAGCTTACAGGCATATAGGCCCTGGGGTTATTGACTATTCAGAACATTTCCTGTTATAACTATCCTAGCTGTATACGATGAAGTTTCTGAAAGCTATTAGGAGAATTTGAATATGGACAATATATGGCTTACAAGTTAAAACAACCCTCTTTACATTGCATTTGACCTTTTCTCTTAAAAAAATGAGTTGCCTGTTATAACTATCCTATCTGTACGCATTGAAGTTTCTGAAAACTATTAGGAGAAATTGAATATGGGCAATATAGTTGGCTTATGTGTTAAAACAACCCTCTGTACATTCTGTCTAATCTTTTCCTTCAAAGGGCAAAGCTGAGGCTCTTATTGCCAGTATGCTTTACATTATAGGAAGACACATAGGCCATGTAATCTCTTTTCTTTTGGCATTTTCTATTCACACATGCAAGCAAACTCATTTAGCAAACTCAAGACTGAAATTCATTGACAGGTATTGAAAAAATAGCCCACTAGCTCCATGGCTGGCAATAAGAGTCCACTAGCCCACTAGCTCCATGGCTGGCCTGCAATCCTCTTGTTATTTGTAGCCTCTTCAGTGAGGTTTAAACTTCTGTGCTTGTGCATGATTGAACACACATTTATTATAACTTACTGTGTAACAAGTTAGTAGGGGATTCTTGTGTTCGGCTTAACAGGAGGGTGGAGTCGAACCTCTTGTTACTCTTTGGATACATCTGGTTAATATATGATCAGCCAGTAAAAAGCTAATTCAAACATAAATGAATAAAAAGCCAGACATAAGATTTATATTACAGTTATATTTATAAAGTTATATTTGTACCTTATGTTAGAAGTTCTGTTTGGGTGGACGGACACAGCAAACCATAGCATTGTTCCAGTAATTATGTTCAAATTCTGTTTAAATGTATGCCTTTAACAGGCTAAGAAGGCGCTGACTCACTAAGCATCTGGCAAAATAACTAGTCTGAGGCAGTGGTGTCATGCCACTGAGTTAAAACCTGCAGCAGATTAAATCAGCAGTGGAATACATGATCTCTATTGTTGGAAATAAGCCTTGGAAAAACAATCGACATGCCACTGACTGAGACATTGACATTATGGCAATACACTCATAAGATAAAAACAAATCCCCCCTCAAACACACAAAACTCCTTCATGGGCTTGGGGATTCCCTTGATGGCATGTACACTTTTTTTTTTTTTTTTTCCCCCAGTTTTCTCCCGTAATTTAGTCATGTCCAATTCCACCATGTCAAGCGACATCTGCCAGTCAGGGAGGGTGAGACTATCATGTGTTTTCTCTGAGAAATGTCATGCAATGTGTAACACACTCAGAAGAGAGTGCTGCCACCCACCTTCTGTATACATGAGCCCACGGAAACCTGTGATTGGCAAGCGTCGCTCCCATTGACATGGGACATATGCTCCCTTTGCTTTCAAAATAGCCTAGTTTTTTTATAACGTGGATTTCACAAGATGTTGGCCCATGTCTGGCCCATGCTGACATGATTGCATCATGTAATTCCTGCAGATATTTCAGGTGCAGTTTCTTGCTATGAATCTCCTCTTCTACCACATCCCAAAGGTGCTCTGTTGGATTCAGATTTGGTGACTATGAAGGCCACTGAAGAACACCGAATGCAATGTTCTTGAACCCAGTTTGAGATAACATTTGTTTTGTGACATGGTGCATTATCATGCTGGAAGTAGCCATTAGAAGATGGGTAAAATGTGGACATGGAGGGATCCATATGGTCAGCAATAATATTCAAATAGGTATTCAAGTGATGATTATTTGGTAATGGGCCAAAGTGTGCTAAGAAAACATTCCCCACAACATTACACCACCTCCACCAGCATGGACTGTTGACACAGGGCATGTTGGGTTCATGCATTGATGCTGTTGGCACCAAATTCTGACCCTACCACCTGTGTGCCTCAGCAGAAATTGAGATTCACCAGATCAGGCTATGTTTTTCCAGTCTTCAACTGTCCAGGTTTGGTGAGCCTGTGTCCAAAACTGAAGTGGTTCTGGCAGTGGAACCGGATGTGGTCTTCTGCTGTTGCAGCCCATCCACCTCAAGATTCAATGTGCATTCTGCGATACTTTTCTGCTCAAAACAAATGTAGAGTTGGTTATCCGAGTTACTGTAGCCTTTCTGTCACCTCGAACCAGTCTGGACGTTGTCCATTGACCTTTCACATCAGCAAGGCTTTTCTGTCTACAGAAGTCACTCGTTGGGTGTTTTTTCTTTATTGCACCTTCATGCATTCTGGTGTGAACATTACCCTGCTGCTGGACCATATCTGTATGATTTTATGCATTGCCCTGCTGCAACACAGTTGGCTGATTAGATGATTGCATCAATGTATATGCGTTCTTGTGTTCCTAATCAAGTGTGTGGTAAGTGTATGTTTGCATGTGTGAGTGCAAATGCTAATTCTAGGTATGTGATGGATCTCCTATTTAGCACTTTTATTTTACCTTATTACGCTTAGCTCAAAACACTCGAAATGTAATCTCTGCAATATATACTATATAAGTCCATACCAAAGCACTTTTAAAAATGAGTGAATACAAGTTTTACTTTGTAATTTTGATATTGCACTCTTTGTTCTTCACTCTTATACGTGGTCACAGTAAATAACAGAAATCTGTTCGGGATATAAAATTAGGTCATTAATGGCAGATAGAAACCATAATGTTCTACTTTCTTTGGTTATGGACCACCAGGGTAGTTTCCTTCTGAAACTACTGATTTCCTGTGTTCCTTCCCTAGCCAAGTATTAACAGCACTGCCATCATCTTCTGACTGTGAGTTTAAATGTGTAGCCTGTAAAAGGCCCATGTCAGACTTGTCCCCTTTTCTTAATGAAGCAGGCAACCAATGTGACTGCAAGGCCCACTAGGAAAGAAAAAGGCAAGCTCTTCTGTGATGCAATCAAAGGATGAGCAGCGGCCAACAAAGGGTTCAGCTGCTCAGCCCTGTGTAATCAAGAGACTGCACAATGTTACTGTATAGGAACACCAAATAGAGGCACTAACAGTGGGCATGGGACAAATACAGCAGATGATATAGAAATGCAGACCTTGGTAGAGCTTTGTAGCTGTCTAACATGTTCCAGAGCAGCACGAGCACTTTGCTGATCTAGAACCAAGAACCATTTATGTCATGGGCTGGGGGTGAGATTATCATGGCCAACTAAAACATTGTGACCACCATTAAAAAACACAGCTACTCTAGATTCTAGTCTGCCTCCTCTTAATATGAAGAAGAGCAATGGATACGAAATCCAAGGTGCGGAAGTTTGTCAATGCTGTGCTTACTGCTAACATTTAGTGATGTTATGTTCATGAATGATCCAATTCTTCTCTGCCCTGCAGAGATAGAGCAGCAGTGGTCAAGAGAACTAAACAGTAAATGAAGAGAGGGAGCGGTGTTAGTGAGAACAAAGCAGTGAATGAGAGAAATAAAATGTTATTTTCATGGCAGTTAGGTGTTAAAGCACAAATAAGCACACTGTACCTCTGCACATCCCTGCAGGAACAACCTAAATGCTTTTCAGATTAAATCTCCGACGTGTAGAAAAAGAATTATACAAAACGCAGCAGCTTTTGGATGTATTGGTGGGACGTCTATGTATGAATCTGATCCAAATCTTACACCATCTAGTGATTATTTTGCAGATAAACCTAGTAACCCCCCCCCCCCAAAAAAAAAAAAAAAAAAACCAAGAAGGATGAGCCATTCTTTTGAATGTATTTTTGAACTGCTTTGGACCATAAGATCTGGCACCCTTCAAAAAGTCCATATTCCCATCACTATTAGAATTGCTATTAAGTGGAAACGTATACAGTGACATAATTTTGTGGCTCTGCAGTGGCTCTCTAGTCCATGGAAAACCAACCAACCAAAAAACATAGTTTACGTTGGTGGAAGGGGGGTATCAGTGACTTTCTTTCATTCTTCAAGCTTGGAGGACAGTGCTGATAGCCTTCTGATTCTTGGACGACAGTGCTGATACCACCAGAACAGTCAGAGTGTAACCCCAGAAGCCGCCTTGGCAAAACTACAGCTTTATCTTCCAACTAATGCAGTGGATCAAATGCCTGACACATAATAATAATAATAAAGAACTCTGTGCACTGGTATAAGCGCATGCATAATGGCCACAGTGGCTGATTTGGAAACCATAGGGTTAAAGTTAATGGCGCTATTATGAGGCCTCACTAGTTGTCTGAAGCACTGTGGCACAAATCTCTTTAGCAAGACCTAGTGGTATTACCCTCTGTACTAATACCAAGTGGATTATGAGTATACCACAGAGCATTGGCTATTGGTCCTCAAGGAGATAATTCCCACATTGCAGATTCAGTGTGTCCTTAAAGGCAGAGGACAGCGGACTTACAATGCTTCAAGCCATGGCAGACATAACTATGTGCCTGGCAAATCAATGGGTCTATATTGCGCAAACTAGATTGCCAGAGGTGGGTAGTTACAATAAGCAAATCTTTGGCTCACAGGTTCAGGAGGCACTGGGTGATCATCTCCTTAGCTGGAACATGAACAATTTTTTTGTAGAAGTGAGTTAAGAGTGGTCAAAGACTGCAAATGGGATGGAAGGAGCTTTGGAGGATTTAGCATGCACCACCTTGGTACCATGGAAATAGATCAGAATGCAAAGGCAGGTTTATTTCAGGACAAGGACAAACAAACTGCCAAAGTATGATTCACCAGATATTCAATAGTGAAGCGGCTTAACCCTCTGCAATTAAAGCACTGGAGGTCCAAAATGTTAGATCAGTGTGGCTACTGAGCACACTGTCCACAGGCTATAATTTACAGTTTTGCTGTTGACCACCACTGAACACTGGGGTCTGCCTACAGTGGTGCAAGAGCAGTCAGTTTGGCCTGATTGACTGAGGAAGTGCAGTCTCTGCTAGTGAAACAGGCAAGAGAGTTTGCATTGCCAGATTTTTTTCAAGGTGTTTTGTGTTTCCTAAAAAAGGAGGCTGAGGCCACCCCATTCTTGATTTAAGAAACCCAAATGTATTCTTAAAACAGCTACCATTCCTTATGTTGTACATAACAGATGTGATGCGAGTGGTGAAACACAAGCTACATGTAAGGTCATGGTTCTGCGGTGATTACTATTAGTACTTAGCTATGAAACAAGCACACATGAGAAAACGTCACTAGTTCTGGAAGAAAACCACCCTGGCAGTCCTTCACTAAGTTGGAAACCCATGGTTACATGCATAACCTACCATTTTGTGTTCTATCTTTGGCCCATATTGTAGTTCATCGAGGAGTATTTGAGGATTAAGAGGGAAACAGCTGCTGTCAGAAGGTTGAGATGGAGGAGGTGTACTTGACCTCTCTCTGGTTCTGGTTCATTCTCTGGTGTTAGGTGTCTTGTTTCTAGATAAGTAACTAAATATACTCACCCATTTAGCAGACTGACTGGAGCCACATAATACTTAAAAGTAGTGTTTCTGCATGACATTTCTGTTATTTATACCATTAACACTGATTTGTCTAGCCCAGATTCTTTTGTCTATGGATCAGGGTTAGTTTAATTTTTATACTGCTTTGCTCTTTGGGCTTCCTTTATCACACAGTACAGCTAACTGTGATACTTGCACATTTTAGCCAGCATCAAGAAAACATGATATCAGTTTCCTTACATCTAAGAAGGAATTTTAACAAACTAAAAATTATTTTTTCCAATTCTTTTAAAAATTTTATGGTTGCTGTGAACCAGAATAATCGAATTCAGCTTTATTTCATACATTTTGACATATTATTCTAACCACAGCAAACGAGGCATCTAATGGCAGGTAAGCCATAACAATTTGCTCAAAGTTTATATGAGCTGTTTCATTTCTTACTTCATTTATGAGCATGGCATGGTAGCACAGTGGGTAGCCTTGCTGCCTCATAGCGCCAGGATCCCTGGTTTTGAATGTAAGCCCAGGTTACTGTCTGAGTAGATTTTCACACTTGCTGTCCACTATTTCACAGCAGCTTTTAAATGCATATATTTCCCTTACACCAAGCACATTTAGGAGCTGGTCTCAGGCACTGATTATGTAATTAGCTACAGGTTAAGGAAATTGATCGTCTTTCATCACAGTAAAAAAGTGCTCATTACATTACATTTTATTTTGAATTATGTACTGCAAATTATTTGGAAGCTATTACATAAAAATTCACAATGAAGTGAATTTTTAAAAAAGGCTTTAAACTAAGAGCTACTATAGAGTCCAGTAACAGTACAGCAGATTTTCCATAAAGGTACTCAAGTACAGCAATGCTTTACCCACAAAGGATACTACAGAGAAACAAAAAGCTTAAGTCTTGGAAATTAAGGTATAATTTGTTATAACTTTATCTAAAAATGTAGGTACATAGTTCATCAGTGTAGAAGAAGTGTTGCTAGTACTAAATGAACATGAGTATTCTCATGACACCATATTGTGGCATGTGCCACTGGATCTAGGGAGTGGGTAGGTACTCCAGAGAGTAGTAGGTGGGTGTATGCATGGCTCCCAGCATGCCCTGTGGGTAGGACTGTAATTTGTTAACCTGCAATGAGTGGGATGCATGTGTGTGTGTGTGTGTGTGTGTGTGTGTGTGTGTGTGTGTGTGTGTGTGTGTGTGTGTGTGTTTCCCTGCTCTTTCCCTCCTTAATACATGT
>JAOVVH010000054.1:18444275-18459600 GCA_028566435.1 Scorpiodoras heckelii
CCTCTGACCACTGTGCAGGACTTGTATATGTCATTCTCAAGATGAATTGATGCTGTATTGGCCGCAAAAGGAGGCCCTACACCATACTAATAAATTATTGAGGTCTAAAACCAGGTGTTTCAGTTTCATTGTCTAACCCCTGTATATATAATTCTAATAGTTTTGGAAATATATCCAGACATATCCAGAAAGTAATTAGAATAAATTAATGCGCTTCATAGGGCTTACACATGGGGATGTGTTTTAATCTTGGGGAACAAGAAGAAATCACACTGTGCCAAGTTGGGGCTGTAGGGTGAATGTGGAAGGACAGGAATGTTTTTTTTTTTTCAGCCAAAAATTCTCTCACAGCCAGTGAAGTGTGACTCGGTGCGTTATCATGATGGAGGATCCATGAAGAGATGATCTGATGGTACACACAAAACCCTCTTCCTCAAACGCTCCAAAACTCCAAGAGAAAATTATCCCTTCACCATTTGTCTTCTGGTACAAATTATTTATGGACGATCCCTTGAGAATCAAAAAAAGATGATGAACAGTGAGTTAATTTTATTATTTGCTCATGCTGGCTTTCTTTGGGCGAGGTGATGTTGTCATGTCCCATTCAGCACTTTGTCTTTTTGTCTCAGGATTGTACTCGAACACCCATGATCCATCTCCTGTGATCAGGAAAATGTTAAATGATTGGGTGACGATAGGGTAGCTTACCCATAACCTTTCTTCAACATTTCAACAGTTTCTGATGCACTTTTACTGACTTTCACACAGAATTTGACTGTGTACTGTTACTCCAAACTTGCCTGCGCTGTTCCAGTGATGAGGTACCTCAGCAGAGTTTCACAAAAACAAACATCTGGACATTGCCAAGGCTAGAATGCAACTGAAACGGGTCCTAGTGTTTATCCGAGATCCCGCTCTAACTGTCTTTGAACCACCATCTCCATGCGTAAGCCCTACAGTGCACAGCAAATTCATTCTCATTACATTCCAGACTGACCTCTTATATAGTGGTTGCAGCTGCAGATTTCAATATCATAAAAGAGTAAGGTACTGGCCTTGGCAGAGGTCTTTGCTGTCATAGTACACTTCTCGTTTCTGATGTGTTTGACTGAAACAGCTACTGCACACAACGTTGTTGACTGAAATAACTACACAAGAATAGAATAGACTGTTGTAGGAAATTCTAGGCCATACTTTGGAAAACTGTGCTGGCTCTAAAATTATGATTCAGATGGGGATTTCCCACTGAACCGAAAAGAACTGAAGACATGTCCTTACTGCTTACCAATAAGAAGAGCAGCAGAAACATGTCCAAACATTTTTCAGAAGATCTAAAATAAGAGGAAACTGTGGTCTACCTCTGATACCTGACTCTTAACACTAGATTGAGTCAGGTGCACAGGCTTATCCATTAGAACATGTGTAGAGGTGGATAAAAAAAAAATGTGCACACTTCTTTTTATATTCATTCATTTATCTTCAATAGATGCTTTGTCTTACGCATGGTTGCAGTAGATCTATCCTGGGAACACAGGGAACAAGGTGGGAACACAACCAGGATGGGACACCAGTCTATCACAGAGCGCCATTTATACTTACATTCACACATTCACAACTAGGCACAGTTTAGCTTAGCTAATCCACCTACTGATACACTGGGAGATGGGAGGACAGCCATAGAGACACAGATAGAATATGTGAAACTCTACACAGACAGTAACCTGAGCTCAGGATCAAACCCAGGACCCTGGAGCTGTGAGGCTATCAAAGCCACCCTTCAGACATTCATTTCAAGTAAATTAATATCTTAGCTCCATTAACATTTATAAAGTGAGCTGAATGTGCAACAGCATTCATAATGCAAATTATCACTCAGGGCAAACTTTATCTCACCATTTGTATTTCGTTTGACCCCTCTCACGTTGCATCCTAAGCTTAATGCCAAGTGAATGTAAACATTATTTTTGCTTTTCTCTACTGACTTGGAGCTAGACACATACTTGTGACTATGCTGAGCCGAGTCATGTTGCTCATGTAACTTGCGTTCACAGCTTGACCACTGGTTGACCTTACTCAACAGGCTTTGGCCCTCAGCATCACCAAATGTTTATGTTCACAAGCTTTGTCCTCTCTGTGTGTGCTGGTTCTCTCATCTCCTTATACTTCTCCATCTCTGTCAATCATGCTCAAAGAATGTGTTGTTGGCGATAATAGTCAGCTGTGTGCAGGACATTGTGCACCCCATTGTGCATGCCCTGTGGCAGTGACCGTATTGTGTGCGTCTGAATGCGAGCTCTGTGGTCATCGGCATCACCCTGCCGGAACCACACGCCACACATCAGCCATGCTGTACTCCTCTGCGAGGGGGAATTCGCATTTCCGTCACCTTTGTCTTCTGTGTCTCCAAGAAGAGACGGGGTTGCTGAAAGACAACAGAGGAGGCTGTGTTGGCATGAGTGACAGGATGAATCTGCTTGCACATAGGCATGAAAACGGTAGTGTTAACTGGATCATCCTACAGACACAGCTTCTTCCACACTATTAAAGGTCACACCGAGCACTGGAGGCTACCTGTTGCAGGTGTCTTATTGTTCCACAATATAATAAGCTATTGAATTCATCTCAGAAAGTCAGCAGCTAAGAATAAATGCTTTCTGCTTCTGAGTGCATCAATGCTGATGCATTCTGACTCCAGCTATCTTACAAGAAACATACTGTGGAAATACGTCAAGTGAATCTGCTGACAGATGGTGATTTCAATAAATGGTGTAAAAGATTTGACTGGCAGCAGCAAAATGCCACCTTGTTAATGTCCTGTGGCTGTTTGATTCACATTCAGGGATACAATTGTGCAGGATCAGTTAGATAACTAAACAAGTGCAGCAAACCACACTGAAACCAATTAAAAAAGACTAATGTTGGCTGTGTGCTCTTATTCAGACCCAAACCCTCAGGAAGAACAGTTGGTATGACTGCTGGAAAAGCCAGATCATTCAGAGATGGTCAGATGGCTCCCCCCACTCCCCCAGATGTTGCAGCAGCTGAGTGCTCACTCACTATGCTCAAGAAGATGGGCTAACATTCTGCCATATCTGTCTCACCTCCTAATGACATCTGTTCCTTAGGGATTCCCTGATCTGCTTTTATGCAATCGCTTATGTAATCCTCTATTCAGAGTAGCAACGCATTAATATAGTGTTCATTTCTTCACTCATAAAAAAGTGCTCTGAAACCAACATCCGATACCCTGACATGTGGAATGTAAGCCTGGTGTACACTGCCGCGCTACTGAACAGATAGAAAATTACAGATATCTGTACACAGATCATGACTTATGATGGTTATCAATGCAAAATACAATGCTCTGTGAAATTATCAAGAGAAGGAACTACAGTATTTTCCTACAGTCCTATAAGTAAGCTTATAAAACATCTTAAACATGAAACTCAGCACATGGATTTCATTGCTAACAGCAAACAGCAGCCTATACAGACAAAGTAGGAAAAATGTCTACAGACAAACCTAGGTGAGTGAAAATAACGGCTCTGACCCAGTATAAGGTTCTTGATGATCACTATCAGTTATTGACTCTTTTTGGTAACGGTGTTAAGCAGAACCAAAAAAAAAAAAGTTAGATCCTACTTTGAAGTTTTAACTGTAATCATCACTACCCATACACTGAAGTCTGTGGAGCCAGGTACAGTCAACTGTTTTTGTACACAGTGTAGTACCAGGAAAAACTGGTATACCAGTTAATACTTGGTAGGTCCCCCACAGGATCTTGGCGGGAACGTTCACGCTGATGTTTGTCAAGGCCCCGGCATTGAATTCTGATGTTACTTCAGGCAGTGCTGCATGGCTATCGCGTGCAACGATTTTTGCCAGCCGACGCCGGTCACGTACACCCAGAGTCTATTTACAGCCACACTGCTGCCATAAGTTCGAGGTTTTGCCAGAATTCTTGTAGTCACGGTCCACCCTTGAAATGCTCATACGTGAAAATCCAAATTTTGCTTCTACCTCCAAAATGCTATGACCCATCTCACGAGCTCTAACTATTAAACCGTGTTGAAAATCGCAAAATCGTGATAACTTGCCATTCTCATGGCGGAAACAGCTCTAGAAGCTTCCATGGATGTCCATCTCTTTATATATACGCACTGGCGGACGCAACCAATGACATGCATAGGTGGCACTGCTTTGTATTTTGCCAGTTTTTTGGTACAGTTTTTTGGTTCAGGAGTGCCAGGAAGTCACTACCCTCTCGGGCTGTCTACACTCTCAACCTGTCACTTTACATCACAAGCCTGTCAAAATGGTTCATCCTCAAAGATATGGAGCTGTGTGTGTTGGGATGTTTAACAGTTGCTCAAAGTACAGAGGCAAGCAGGGTTGCACATTCTCCCAGCCTCCATACAATAGCCTACTCTCTCCACTGTTTGTGTTCCCTGACAGAGGGTGTGTTGGGGGCTTGTTTTCAGAGCCCACAAGATACAGGAGTCCTTTGTCTCCTCTCACGTTGCCACATAGTCTCATTCAAAGTGCGTGGCCTAGGGGTGGCGGTGTGTAAAGCAAAAATAAACCCCCATCCTGAATGAATAAACATCAACACCTGTAGAGGTAGCAACCTCCACAACCCATTCACACTCCCTTTCATTGCGGGCAAGGGAATCGTAACTGACCCACCACACTCGATCTCCAGCATTCAAGCCAACAACAATTTCACTTATGACCTCTTTTCTCCTCAACAACAGGACACTTTTCCATAATTATTCTTCATTGTGTGGCGACAGAGTGATCCGTAACTTGTTATTAAATGTTTTGATAGCATTGTTGGACATGTAACGTGGTTATGCGTGCTCTGAAGGGGGCGACAGGCTTGGCTTGCCAAATGTTCATATCAAATTTTATGAGGGACGTTTATGTTGTTTTGGCAGAATGCTGAACTGTAATTTAGACTAAATTATTGGTCTTGGACTCTGCAGACAGGCACACAGATGGAATATATTTTTGTGCTGGTTTCCCAGAAAAACCAGGGATCTGTAAAAAGTGTTAAAGGTAAAAATGGAGCTTTCTTAGAAAAACATTTGCATGGGGATTTCATGTGTGTAAGCACAGAAGAGCAGAGCGATAACAGAGTCTCGAGGAGACTTGTAACAGAAGTAGGCTCGAAAAAAAAAAATCCACACTCTCCCATCAACTCCATTCAGCATTCAGGTCACATTGTTTGTCAGGAGTTACCAGACAGTGATTGACACATCTGAAAAAGGCTCAAACTGTTGCCTTACTCCAGGGCTGAGACTGCTTTCCATCCAACACAACAAAGAGCAGAAAGAACAGAACATTCAGAACATGACTAGTAAATTGCCACGCACAGATACACCCACTCATACAGTAAGCTTCACTGAGCCGCATCCTAATGGACTTCTCGATGTGAGTCCTTTGTTTTCTTTTATAGGAGATCAATACATTTCTTCTGTGGACCCGACATCTGATCCCATAAAGCTCTGACAGCCCTCCCCTCTGTGATCTCCCTGCATTGCATTAAAGCCAAGTCTTATTCGCCAGCATTCTCCAGGGTAGGGCAGGGCAGGGCAGCTGTATACAGAAATAATAATAATAACAATAATAATAATAATAAAAAAAAAATAATAATAATAATAAAAAATAATAATAATAATAATAATACACAACACAGATGCACAGTTGTTGTGATTCAGAGTTCGGGACTCTTGACAGGTTAAGGACAGTGAGAGACTGTCACTGTCATTCATCTGAAGTGTGTATACCTCTGGAGAATATCAGACTATAGTAAGTGTGAATTTGATTTATGAACATCAGTGGCATAGGCTAATATGACAATAAATCATTTGTTCAGCCGCAGCTCAAGCAAGAGTTTATAAGAGTTCACGTTTAGTTGAAAATGATATTCAGGGAAAAAAAAAATCTTTCCCCTCTGATGCCCTATTGATTATGAAGGCCAAGAAAAGCTCTGGCTGGGAAAATAATGAGGCTAACCTGAAGAGCCAGATGGAGGAATAATACAAGAGCAAAGTGGAGAGAGCTCTGAAGGAAAAAAGAAACTGTGTTTGGTCTGAAAAGTGAGATAGAAAATACCAACTGCCGTCGCAGTCATCATAAAAATCTGAGTATACGAGTCAAAAGTCAAAAGGATAGAACAAGGAAGTTGAAAAAAAGAGTGTGACTTGTCATACGCTAGAAGAAACAAGATATTAATAGAAAGAGGAAGTTCCATATTTAGAAACCACCCACGCATCTCTTTAGGCCTACTCATTTTGCTGTCAACGAGTGGCAGATGAAACTCAAAGGAAACCACAGTACAACAATGCTACAGAATTCCTTCAGTCAACAAAGCCTACATGTCTAGGAAGTGGTCACAGAGGCAGGTAGTTGGCGTGACACAAGAAAGTGCATGAAGTGAGAGGGTGTGACAGCGAGTCTGATTTCACTCACTGTGAGCTGAAAGTTCAAAAGAACCGTTGCTTGCTTACTGAAAAATATGAGCTTTAAGCTCTAAGAGGATATATGACATTGTGGCACTGAACAGCCATCGCTGGACCAGAATTGCAGGTGTTATTTCCATGATGCCATTAGGAAAGTACTGACAACTGAGGGGTAATTCTAGGGCAGGGGTTTTTAATCTTTTTTGTCCAGTGACCCTGTGTTAAGGACAGAGGATTCTCATGACTATTGCCCCCACCAAAATAAAGTAATTCTCATGGTTGCAATTAGAAGAAATTTTAGGCCTAAAATTAAAATAAATATATAAATAAATCACCATTTGTTGTTGTACATAGTTTCCCCAATCCACAGAATGATAAAAAAAAAACACAGCACCTCATTTAATTGTTATATATCAAAGAGGGAAAGATAAGAAGGAGACTAAGCTGCATGTTCATCTCAGTTCAGCTTTTACATCCATCCTGCTCTGATCTGAGCTGATCTGAAGTGTGTAAAGTGTTAGGAAAAGGCAACAACAGTTGCACTTTTCGGTTTAGTTAGGATGTACTGGATTTCACATAATATTATCATGAGCATAAAGATCATTTTACACCACAATCAGCTTGGCCTGAGCATGCTCAGGTGTGGAGTACTCACTTCTGTTCTGTCTTTCAGTGGCTTATTAAACATAACAATGTTATAAAAATGCATTACCAGTATACAGTAGATGACCACAAAGATTCTGACTTCTCTACTGTGAGATAGTTAGGAATTTCACTTTAATTGTACAGTTTTAACTAGAAACTATGACCATATACATGACAACATGCTGGGCTGTGGTTTTGGTTTTAAGAGGAAATTTTAATAATGATAGCCTATGCTTATTAAAGCAATTATACAATTAATATTTAATATGGATGCTGTATTATTTTTAAATATTCCATATATCAAGGCTTAGGCTGTTTTCACACTTGAACTGTTTTGCTGGTACAAACCAGAGTATGATTATTCCCCCTGCTAGTCTCTTTTTGCATTACATTTTTGGGTAGTGATCCCTGATCCGTTTACATCATCAACATGCACAGAACGTGTAGTTGTCACTAGGCAATGAGGCAAAATGGAGGCAAATGTTTTCTCATTCATCTTTTTGTTACAATGGTCTCAGAACCAAAATAACATTGTTCAGCATTTTCACTATGCCATAAATGCGTCCCAAGGCTGAGAGTGATGTGAGCTGCTTGAATAAGAAGTTTTTTGTGGAGACAGGTGCCAATACGATATGAATTTGCAGCTTTGCATGCAGAACACGCACATATACCCTCAAGGTATGAGGCTACCATCAATTAAAAATTAAAAGTGCACCTTTACCGGCTCTATCATTTTATGACCTTCATACAAATTAGACGTCATCAATGGTGTTTACTTCCTGGCTTTCAATCAAAAACTTTCACACCAAATGTGAACCATACTCCAGATCCCCTTTATCTGATGGACTCGGGTACAGGCACTTGGTACGCACCAGAGCTCGGAAAGCAAAGTGTTCACACCAACAAAACAAACCATACCACAGCAAAACACTCTAGTGTGAAAGCACCCTTAGAACTACAGTATATTAGCATTAAGGCCCAGATATATATCCCCTTGCGGATACACACACAGACAACTGCAGATGGCACTTTCTACTACTTTTTAGGGTCTGCTGTGCATACATGAACAGAAATCAGTGTCTACGTATTCAGTTGGAGAGACGGACAATTTTAAAGTCATCTTGCTTCACTTAATCCATTGTTTAATCCATTGTCAATATCTTGTTCCTTTATTATCTACTTAACATCAAAAAATTCCTCTTTCAAGTGTATATTTGCATGGGGGAGTGTTTGGCTTTCCAGGTCATGCACAGTTGGTGACATTGTAGTGTAGTGCCTACAAAAAATCGGAGAGTACGCGGATGACCCAACAGAGCACTACGTACACCCTCTGGTGACAAAATTTACGTCACACAGACCTTAGGAAACCCTCATGTACTCATTGATGTGGAAAGTCTAACCGTTGGTTAAAAGCTTCAGTGACTCCATCTACAGCTTGGGCAACCTTACATGGGGTCACCACCCCAAGCTGGAGAACCTAAGCTTTAGTGCCAAGCGGCAGGTGAAGAGCAGGCCACGAGACACCGTTGCTTTTCTAATGAAAGTGTTAAATCAATCTGTTATATAAACAGGAATTGACCCACACCTCCTCTCTACACTAAAAAACACAAGGGGTAGCAGAGGGTGAACAAGCAGCACTGCTGAACTGTATACAAAAAAACAAGAACAGCCTGCAGGAAGGGAGCCAGCTTCCAACCACAAACACCCCACCCTGCTGGGCACTCAGAGGCCTTGCTAAGTGGGAAGCATACTCACACCAAATTCAATTTATCCACTCTGTCACCTCGGCCGTGCCTACAAGCACCTCCATTCATACACATGCCGGAAAGCTTGCATT
The DNA here is from genome assembly GCA_028566435.1 of Scorpiodoras heckelii. NCBI lineage: Eukaryota > Metazoa > Chordata > Actinopteri > Siluriformes > Doradidae > Scorpiodoras > Scorpiodoras heckelii. The sequence goes on from JAOVVH010000054.1 coordinate 18,453,222, forward strand.
CAGGTACCTGAGTGACATTCTACAGCAGTGGCTGTCATGTATCACTGAGGCAAGCTGTTCATGTGTGTCTATGAGTAGTGTAATATGTAATCTGCCATGATTTGCCTCAAGTGGGTACACATGGCATTACACATACAAGGGCTTTCTGTTTTCTAACAATTACCTTGATTGAGTAAAACGTATATATTAAGTTGTAAAAGCCTGTGGTCTTTACACTCTTTATTTATAATAATGATGTTTATAGTAATAATATAACCTCAGTGGAGCAATTCATGCAGAAATTCAGATGAGTGATGACTGTTACAAAGGGTCATATTCATTGATTCATTCATCTTCTGTATCTGCTTCATCATGATCAGGGCCGAACACTTGGCACAAGGCCCAGTTTCACCCTGGACGGGACACCAGTCCATTGCAGAGCATCATGCACAGACATACGCCTATGGGCTCCTTAGCACAGCCAATACACCTATGTGCATTTTTTGTGAGGTGCAAGGAAAGCGGAGAACCCAGAGGAAACCCATGCACACATGGGGAGAACATGCAAAACTCGTCACAGAGAGTAACCCATGCTCAGGATTGAACCAGGGATCCTAGAGCTGTGAGACGGCAATGCTACCACTTGTGCCAAGATAATAAGATGCCAAAGGAAAACATTAGACAATACAATCTACAATCTTCAGAAATCTCATAGTCCCACAGTTCTCATAAGCCAAACTTCAGAAATAAAACTGAATGAGCCTTAGCTCAATTCCACATTAAGACATATGGGTGGCTCAGCTTTTTATTCATGTTTGCAAGTCAAGTCTGTTTCACAGCAGGGCCTCCACTGACAGAAGAGGTTATTTCTGTTCTCCTGCAGGTCTCTTGGCTCACTATTACAGCATGCTGGTAAAGAGAGATGACAAAGCACAGGGGCTACACTATTCCTGTGCTCTACTATGGTACTCTGTGGGGAGCACAACACACAAGGGCACACACACACACACACACACGCACACACACTGCTGCTGTTGCAGGATCTTAGTGGTTTCACTTTAACAGAACAAGAACATCTTCACAGTAGTCTATGGAAGAAACATCAAAAACAAAGCACACTATAAATACTTCATATGAATTGCATAAATGTATCAAACACAGAACGGTCAGAGATTCTAGTATATGAAGACTTGGTTAACGTTCACCTCCACTTGGTTAATACACAAACATTTGCTCCACCTTATGCAGTACTAGCTGTGCTAAGAGTTTGTTTTGGCTTTAATTTCTTCACCAATTTCACAGCAAGTCACATGAGCTCAGCTACAGGGAATACACAGCAGTGTTGAAATAAACAGGACTTCATTGGGGATTTAGCCAGTTTCAACACCTACATACTGCTTGGCAACAAAGTACTAAGTCCAGCAAACAAAGTGCAAACACGTCACTTCTTGGTCCTTATCTCCCAAGAAAGCAGAAAAAAATGATTGAATGGAGTGATGTACACTCTCACAGCAGAGAGAATGGCTATGGCCATATCCAGAGGATATCCAGCTCACTGTGACACTTAATATGTCAGTAATAATGTACTGGGGATGTGCTAAGGGACTGTGGGGGGCTCTCAGTTACAAATGCAACTGGCCCACTTTCCTCAGTCATACGGAAAGAAGTGTGCCAGAGGAGCAGGCGCTAACTCGCCACTGATCTGAAATCAGGTCAGAATGGACACTAGGGATCCAGACACACACCCACGAATACGGGCCCACACACACACACACACACACACACACACACACACACACACTACATGAAGACGTGCAATCAAGAAAACACCACACAGGCACTTACTGGCTAGTTATGTGCGGTTTAGCTACTGCTGGCTAGCTAGATACATGCTGTTTATCGTAGTCCTGTGTAGTTACATCTAGCACCTGTAGGTCCTAGAGGAAGGTTATTTCATTTCCCACTTGACTTGACTTGACAACACTAGTTCTGCTCTCTTATGCAACTAATATAACACATAAATTGGATATTTCAGTGGATGAATGACAAAGGGACAAATAATGAGGTCATGCAACAGAACCAGTGAATTAACGTGTTCTTTTTATGCAGGCTGACAGGGAAACTGTATATCTGCACACCATACCACCAGCGTCAATGTGAAATTGCAACTGTTAGAAATAAGTGACTGAGGTCACATAACCCTTGTCGGGGGGATTGGTACCCTGCTCTGGCAGCTGTCATCAGCTCATAAAAATCTGCTGAAGGGAAATCTGACCCTGCATACAGCGTCCATGCCCCCTCCCTGCAGTTCTCTTACAAACCTTCCTCCCCTCCAAGCCTTCTGCTCAAGTCCAAGGCTTTTCCAAGAGTTCACTGAAGAAGTCCCTCGAGGGCCTATCTCCAGTGAAAGTGCTGGAGAACACATTTCCCCTGTCTGGACTCGCTAAATGATCACTTAATCAGAACCTGTACACATGGGACAGGAGACCCTTTTATAATGAAACACGGGTTTTTAGACATGAGACACTTCACAGAACTGGAAATAAAAAAAACAATACAAATATGCAAACTTTAAAAACAGTGAAACAATATAAGAGGTTCATGATGAAAATCATGCAGATGAAAACAGAGAAATATGAAAATTTTATGCAGTGTTTCACACAGATAGGTGATGAATGGTCACCTTGCCTACGTAAAAAAACAACAGCCCAATTATTTTTTGTCCCGTTCAAATAAACAAACAAGTAAATGAATGAAATATAACAAAATTAGTAATTTATAAATAGATTATTACCAGTTGTGGAAGTGACTTGAAAGCCATGGAATTCTCATGAAGAAGTCAGAGGACTGTGATTTTATGATTATTATTATTTTTGCAGTGGTGGAAATCACAACCTACCCTTATCAGAGTTATTATATCGTTCTTACAGTCATGAACCTATTTGACTGATCACTTACACCGAATGGATTTAATCCAAACCTTAAAATCTCAGTATGCATATAAATAATATCTACTTGGACCTAATGCATTCTGTCACTGGAAACATCAGGAATAAACTGCTCTAAGATGGCTAACATATTAGTGCACAGATTAAGTAATGAGATTAATATTTGAATAGTTGGATTATTGTATGATTATTGATAAATCTGTGCTAAGGGGGTCTTTTGTTTATTCAAAACTATAATTTCAAAAACTTTAAGAACCTCTGCTCTAGACAAGTCAACATTGCTTTTCATCACTTACTATTTCCATCTCATAAAAGTCAGATTGCGCTGGGGAAAATCTTAGAGAAGAGTTGCGTGTAGAACAAGCGGAGTGTAATCTATGAGTCATTAAGTGCGTAAATACCAAAATTCCATTTCACACAGTTTTTAGAAAGGTGAAGACTTGGTTCATTTTAAATACTCTACAGTTGTGACTAGCATTTGTTTTTTAATCAAGCAAGACTGGAAAAGTCCTAGATCTGTACATCTGCATGACTGTGCTTTTCTACTGATTATATTAAAAACAAGAACTGGCCCAAACAGGAAAGAGTGAAACTTATTTTCAGAGATGAATGGAACAGTCACAGTAACAACAAAAAATTGTCATAGTCATAATTACAGCACACAACAGCGGGACTGTTAAATTAAACATAAAAGAAGTGCTTGTATTAGTATCGCTCCTTTGCCCGATCGACCGCTTGTTTAATCACTGATCGTCAGAGTTTTACCTACAGGTTCAACTGATTTACCCTCCACATGCCCGTGCATTTAATAATCAACTAAACATTTTTACTTTTTTTTCCATTTTTAATATTCTTCCTTATTGTACTGCTATTCTGAACCATCTGTTCTTGTTTTACTTTTGCTTTTGTTTTTGATTTACTAAGACCTCAAAAGCTCAAGTGTCCTGAGTTCAGTCCTGAGCTTGGCTCACTGTCTGTGTGGAATTTCCCTGTGTTTATGTAGGCTTCCTCTGGGTTCTCTGGTTTCCTCCCACCAATCAAAAACATGTCAGTAGGTGGACTGACTAAAATAAATTCACCCCTAGGGGTGTGTGTGCATGTACAGTGCCTTGTAATGGACTGGCATTCCATCCAAGGTGTATTCCTGCCTCATGCTCCGTGTTCCCGGGATAGGCTCCAACACAACCGTGATCAGGACAAAGTGATTACTGAAAGTGAGTGAGAAGTAAGTGAAGATAACAAATGCACACTAAGCAGATAAACTGTATTTGAAGTAAGAATAAATGTGTGTTTAACAAAGTAGATTTCTGTGTAGGCTAATTGTTCTCAATAGCAACGACAAGTTCCGATATCAAGACTCAGATAGGAGAAACTGAAACTCTAAAAGCTGTTTAAAGCTGGTTACTCATGTCATAAAACTGTTTAAAGTATGAAACGAAAGCAAAAGGGTACATATGAGTACAGACACGAGTGTGGATACTGTTAATAACGGCTAGGTTTAAATACTCTGTGCATCCAAAGTAAAGGTGCAGCAAATATGTAATATAAACCCAGCTTTACCATGGCAAAATGATTATTTTTACTAATTACTTTACTTCTCTTTATTAAAACTTGAGAACACCCAACAGCAACAAACTAACTGAGGTATAATCAGCTGTGCCTGAGGGGTCTAAGCCAGGCCAATACATCCACCTGTGTGTCTACATCAGCTAGTTCATCCACCTCCTGTGGAGATTTGGCTGATGTTTGAAAGATGTACAAAAGCAACACTCTGCTCACTTTACATATCTCACCTTTTTTTTTTTTTTTTTTTTTTTAGCAAACTGAAGTAGATCTCTGAAGCTGACTGTGACTTAATGTATAAGTGTGTGTGTGCGTGTGTGTGTATAAATGTAACATCATGAAAAAGGCTTGCAGAGCTCACAGTAACACAGCTGTGCCATTCACCCTCGAGAATCATGTCTAAGGCTGCATCAGATAGTCTTTTTAAGAGGAAGTTCCGATTAGAAGCAGTGAAAAGCCACTGAGCATGCGGCCCTCCTACATTATTACATTATTCACATCACACAGTGACTTCAACTGTTACAGTGGCCAGGCTATAAAGAAAAAAAAGTACTTGCAATGACAGAACACAACAAACCAATAGCCAAAGCTTTGGGCAACAATTGGCTGACCATTTGTCAAGAGTGGAAACACAATGTGCTTCATGAGAAATTGTTAGGATAATAGTGTCTGGCTCAGGGCAATATAAGAAAACAATATGGAGTATCATGATAAACTCTGTTCCAGTACCTTTTTTAAAAAAAGAAATTGCATCCATATGTTTATTACAGTTACAACCTCAGGAAGCAGATTATTTAAAGGTCATTTATTCTTTAAACTGGAAAATGTAAATTCTTACAGTGCTGTAAGTGCTATAGACCTGCAGGCCTCACTTGCGTCAGTTAAGGTCAATGTACATGAAGAAGGACACTGGGCAGAAATGGCATCCATGGGAGAGTTGCAAGGTGCAAACCAGTGCTGACCAAAAAGAACACAAAGGCTCATCTTGCATTTGCCAAAAAACATCTACATGACCCACAATACATTTGGGATAATATTCTGTGGGCTTTGAGGACCGCTGAGTCAAAGTTGGAACTTCCTGAAAGGCATGAGTCCTGTTACATCTGGTGTAAAAGGTGTAATGCCATATCCCACCTCATACCAACAGTCAAACATGATGGTGGTAGTGTGAGGGTCTCGGGCTGCTTTGCTTCTTCAGGACCTGGATAACCTGTCATTATTGATTGAACCATGAATTCTGTTCTCTATCAGAAAACCCTGAAAGAGAATGTCTGCTTGTCAGTTTGTGACCAAAAGTAGGTTATGCAGCAGGACAATGCTATGAAGCACACACACTTTTTCACTTACTCGATCTCATTTCAGACTCGACAGCAATCCTACCCTAATCTTGAATCAGTCTCGAGACCTCAAGACCTTTTTTTTTTTGCACACCATCTCTTTCCATTTAATTGCGTTTTTGGTTTTCGCAGTATTTAAGCTGAACGCTGTCACTCAGTAAGTTAATCCTTCTGCACTCCAAGAATGATATTATGAGCAGACCCTCTATAAGCACACAAGGGCTGAGATGACACGAGATAGCAGTGACATCAATTGGCAAATGGTTGGCAAGTGCAGCCATTTTTTCTTTATTCAGGGGGAACTCAACTGGCAAGAGATTAGATTTTAAGAAACAATATCAGAGTTAGGTGAGTGTGTGTGTGTTTATTACATGATGTGCAGTGCCTCAGAGCACTCATGTTTACAGGTACCCCCTAATCAGGCATAACCTTATGACCACCTCCATTTCACTACACTTTTCACTACACTGAAATATATTGTCCATTTTCTCAGTTCCACTTACCATATAGCTGCACTTTGTAGTTCTACAATTACAGACTGTAGTCCATCTG
>JAOVVH010000054.1:18472840-18488932 GCA_028566435.1 Scorpiodoras heckelii
AGACAGAAAGACAGAAAGACAGATATGAATAAGGTACTGTTGATATGAAAAATATGTAAAGAGAGAAAAACGGGCGTCAGTCAGTGGACCGAAAGTGTGCCATCCCCTATAGTATAGCCTACGGTGGACATCAGGTGTCAGTAGCTACTTTTAATATCTCCTCATCTACAACTGCTTTGCCTACAACAAGCCAGTCAAATGATTTGGTTAATTTAGATAGAGAAAAGTCATAGCTTCCATGAAAGATAGCGAATATTATTGTTACTTGTTCCACATTGAGGTAGTGTTTTAGGCCCTCTGTTTACTTGAGAGCTTTCATTCCGGTCAATGCCTTGCACTGTCTGTTGGTACTTATGAATGTCATTCAGAGCGCTGTGTGCACACAGAGTGCAGTGGTGATTCGCAGCCAAGCTGTCACTTCAGTGTAAAAATGCAGATGCTCTCTAGAGCCAGTGTTATCCCTTCTGGGCTACTGTAGAAACATGGCAGGCACCATGGAACACCACCATCTCCCATGTAGATATGAATGGTTCATTCTAAGCTAATGAAAACTAAATGATTCTTTATTAATTATGCACTAACAATAATAATGAATAGTATATTCCATTTCTGCCAGTAGATCCCTCTAAATCCTACACACTGCACCTTTAAAGCAAAGGGAGTCTGTTTAAGGTGATCTGGGAAAACTAATGTGTAAAACAGTGAAATGCCTGTGTGAGAGGTGTCCGTGCCCAAAATTTCTTTCTGTTATAGTTTCAGTTTTCAATCACTGGCTACATTCCCTGTACAGGGAATAGGAGTAGAGTACATCCATATCAACAGCAGAATAATTCATGCCAGTAGTGTAAAATTGTAGCGGTGTACTGTTGTTGGTAATTTTACACCTCAATTCTTTAACACTAGTACTCTTATGCAACCCAATACGAGCACACAAATCCCCAGGAGAGGCAATATAAAATCTGTGTGTACTTCAGCAAGAAAACCCAGTGCTCAACTGTATAGCCTACCTTGATAAAACTGAATCTTGTTCGGATGGCAGCTACTCTGCTCTACTCTAGAACAACTCCTTAATGCATAATTAAAGACTTCTAAAATTATCTGCTCTTTAGATGACCTTACCTGGCATCAGCAGGCACAAACACAGCTACAGGCACTGTGAAACCTAGACAAGACAGTGATGCAATAATAGGATACGTGAAGCTGCAACTCTACATTGCTCTATGTTCTGTGTATTGACAGATGGACTGAGTGGCACAAAGGCCTCAGACAGAGCGGGTGGCCTGTAACACTAAACACATCCTACTGATGCACTTCTGTATCAGTGCGATTTTCCTTGGAATCTCAGACTCGTTCGGCCTAAACATCTAGAATATGTAAAAAGAATTAGTGCATAAAATGACAGACCAACATGCAATATGTGATTCTTTAAGAATTTTACTTAAATGTGCCTTTCTAAATGTTTTGCCAAATGCAAATAGTGTAGGTTTGTTTGTTTGTTTGGTGTTTTTTTTAATAATCAGTACCCTTACCATTAATAATACTGCAACAATAACAACACTGCAACACGTAACAAGCTTAAAGACACTCTGTAGAGGGTCCGTTATTGCATGCAGAACCATTCACCTTCACTGAGGTATTCTCAGGTCTGTTTACAGTAAGTTTCAATTCTGGAGACGGAGGTGATTATTGCAACACATTGGTTTCGTGTTTCTTTAACCATTTCAGTATGGATTTAGAAGTATGCCTGACTCATCACCTTGCTCAAAACTGTGGCTATGTCTGAACCTCCTGCCAGAGGCAACCAGGAAACCAGGCATGGACCCAACAGTCTCAAAGCATCAACGATCCACTCCACCCCCATATTTTACAGCAAGTATCAGGTGCTTTTCCCATTTAGTCGCCACCATGCTGACAATGTGGATGACCAAATAGTTTGACTGTGGTATACCCGGACCACAACACACAATGCCAACTGTAGCTCTAATGACACTTGGTGAAGTCCAGATCCTACATTTGGCACATTCTCTCAGTTCTTTTTTGTAAGGCTTTAAAATAACATGTTATAAAGTGTGAGGTTTAACAGATGACTTTAGGCTCTTTTCTCCTTCACCATCATCTTTACTGTGTGAGGGACAGGGTGCTAATGGGTGCAACTCTTTCCAACAAAAATTTCCAACATTCATTTGTGGGAATGTTTTTTGTTATTTCCCATTATGATAAAATATAAAACACAATTATCGTGCTTAATCTTATTTTTAACTTCTTATGTACTTTTTTACATCCAGTAAATGATTTGCAAAGGTCAAGAAACATCAGTCTCTTTTGTATTAGAAGGTTTTGTGCTTTTTTGCATGGTAATGGATGAAAAGGCATTTTACATGTGTGCAAGTCTTTATATTAACACCAAAGGAATCAAGACATAGTTATAGGCAACATCAGAGCCCTTTTAAAGAAGCGACACCTTTTTTTGCCAACTAGCAAGTCAATTGGAATATAATTAATCTTAGTTGCTATGTTCACCCTAAACGTGTAAGACTGTAAGCGTTTGACAGGATCTTAGAATGGAAGGATAAAAAAGGCAGATAGATAAACTGACACTGACAATTTACTACATAAATGGTTTACACATTTAAACAACGCCAACAAAGACATCACTGCACGAACTAGTAAACTTCAGCAGGATGTAAAACAAAGCGAATTACATTTAGAGCATGACTAGAGAACAGGAGAACAGATTGCCTCATACGGGACCTCATCCAGAATGTTTGTTTTTAGGGCTCAAAATGAACTAGGCAGTGATTTCTAACAAACAGCCACCCAGGCCAGGTTTAAGACATGCAGCAGATCTGATGGTGGTACCGAGAGCTGTGGAGTGACAGTTGGCTTCGGCTGGACAGCGATGGTGTGTGATATGTTAGACAGAGCGGGTGTGTGTGTGATCTCTCTCTGGCTTTGGCAGCACTCTTGCTGCTGGCAGCAAGGCAGACAGCTGCAGAGAGCAGGGACTCGAAGAACACACGGTTATGTAAGCACTGACAGCAGCTCTGATTCAGTCACTCCGCTTACAGGACGAGACCCGAGGTTCCGGATCAGACTGATAAGCTTTTCACAAATACTCACATTCAACTGCTGTACTCCAGAGATCGACACCTTTATTGATACAGGATTAAACACTTCAATTTTAATTGTAAAAGCTTTCTCGACAACACTACATTATTCATTCATCCTGCAGCTGATTTGGACTTTAGTATTGTTTGTTCTTTAAAACTCAGCATACTCAACAGAAGGATGGACTCAAGTAATTCAAGCAGTTACAGTTTAAACCTGTTAAGATGTTAAAGCATGTAAGGTAATAATACACTGTTTCTTCAGATCTACAAACACTATATGGCCAATAGTCTGAGGACACCTGACCATCACACTCCTATGTGCTTCCTGAACATCCCATTCCAGATTTAGCCCTGTTTTACTGTTCTAATAACCTCCACTCCCCTGGGAAGGCTTTCCACTAGTTTTGGAGCATGGCTGTGGGGATCTGTCCATTCAGCTACAAGAGCAGAAGTGAGGTCTTACAGTGATGTTGGGTGAGGAAGTCTGGGAGAAGATGCCTGGGACATCATAGCACAGGTGTTCAATGGGGTTGAGGTCAGGACACTCAAGCTCTTCTACAGTAACCCTGGTAAACTGTCTTCACTAACCTCACTTTGTACACAGGGGCATTGTCACTGGAATACCTTTGAGCACTTTAGTTCCAGTGAAGGGAAGTTGTAATGCTACAGCATATACATACACCCTATACCTAGGGGAAACATCTGGGAAGACCCATATACGTTCATGATGGTCACGTGTCCGCAAACCTTTGGCCATACTGTGTATCTATATATACAGTATATATACTGAAATGAAAAATGCTGTTATGTATACGATAAGTAGGTTTAAAAATCTGATTTGAAAACCCAGTCCATACACAAAACAAAGACTCATCACTCTAACCAACCAACAGTCACAATCATGCTCATTAAGGCTACTCTTTCACAGCACAGGAACAGAATCTAAACACATCTAATGGGCCATCCACAAGACAACACTGAAAATGGAGTTTCTGCGAAATTGGAGAAGTTTTGTTGCATTTTGGACTTTCATCCGCATGACAACTTTTGAAGACGGGCTCCAGAGTGGGATCTTTAAAAACAACTCTTATGTCACCGTGTAGACAGGCAAAAACAAAAACTTTTGAAAATGATGAAGACACGGCCCCACCACCACCTTTTTTTTCTTTTGTTTGTACACACTGCTCTGGAGAAGAAAACTGCTGTGTTTGAAATGTTCACTCACCCACTCCACAGTGAATCAGCCATTTTGTAGCACTGTTCAAAATTTCAGTGTTAAATTTATAGCACTATACAGTGAGCAACAAAATCATCTCAATGCATGACAATGCACTGCACTAATGTTAGCTGCTATCTAATGTGATTTTTTTTTCTACCTGTTGATAGTGCCTGGTAAGCATGACGATTTCTCAGATTTCACCAATTATTAAAACACACACCGGAACCATTTTTTTTTTCTAATTTTAATTGCTCAGTCTAATATTTTTGGTGCAGTTAGTGATTCTGGCTTGACGAGGGATAATATTTAAAAACCTTTTTTTCAATTACGAATATCCTGTGCATAATTATGTAGCAGCATAACATCCAAATAGCAAAGGAGAAATATATAGGGTGAGCCAGAAAGACCTGATGATTCTTTAAATGAAATAACACAATAATTAATCATAGCTTTTATTTGTAAATACAACCATTACACTAACCTTTTAATGCCAATTTTATTCATGGAGAACTATATCACTCAGATGCCTTCCCTCACTGCGCACACACATTTCTAACCAGGTTTGCAAATTTGCCATTCTGCGCTGTAATTGGTCGAGGAATTGCAGCAATTTCATCTCGAATACGTTGCTTCAGGTTGAAAATTGTCTGTGGTCTTGTGACAAAGACTTTACTTTCAGGATAACCCAATAGCCAATAATCACAATACTGAACAATGCGTACTCCTTATTACAGATGCACGCACTCTTTCAACATTTTTTGGCGTTCAAACTGTACATGGCTTGCTGATTGATTTCGTTTTGAAGGCAGAAGTGCAGCTATGAAAACTTTCAACCCATTTTTTTAATTGTGTTCCCGAGAGGACACAGCACCGAATTCGAAATAGTCGTTGAGTAGCACATCACAGAGTTGTGATGACCACTGCTCCAAGTCGACTAAAACAGCATCAACTGAGCTACTGTTTCCCCCACCAGTCACTACTCGAATCAAACGAGCGTCTGAGAAATAAGCGTATGAAAATAGTCAGAACTCTCTGGCTCACCCTGTAGTTTTCAAGTGGCCTAAAAGATGCCTGGTGTCTTACCTAAACTTATAATGCCACAGAGGCAAGGAGTGCTGCCTGCTGCTGCTAAAGCTCCTCACAGCTGGAGGAGTCTCCATCTAAAACCTCTTCCTCCCCTGAACACATCTCACTCCAGCTGAACATTCAGGCTCTGGGATATCACAGCAACTCCCTCAAAGAACTACTGGAACAACTGGGAGCCCAAAGGTGAAGGAGAAAAGAGTGTGGATGTAAGAACACATGGCCACAGATGTTGAAGTTGAGCTTACAAGTAAAGAAAGGAAAGGAGAAAAATATAAGAGATTCAATCATGAGGCTGTGTGTGTGTGTGTGTGTGTGTGTGTGTGTGTGTCTGTGTATACACGTCAGTGAGAGAAGGGAAGCAATGAAGCAGACGGCGTGTCTGTCTCTGGCTGTCTGAACAGCTGAGTCATGAAGGCTCAAGATCCACTTCTTCACCAAGCATTTAAATGCGCATTCATCATTAAAAAAAACTTAACATGTACTGTTTTGGTTAGCTTTTTTATTTACTCTATAAGGCATATTTTGAATTTAAAAAAAAGTATGCCATAAATATCCAAAGAGATCCACAAAAACTGTCCATACATTTGTGTCCACATGCAGTATTTCTGTGCATAATGATATAATTAAACACAATAAGTCAAAGACGAGTGAAAATAAGATGAACTCAGGCGTGAGTTTTACTTCATGTGCAAAATATATATGTGCTCATCTTAAACACAAGTCTTCGTCCAGCCATGAAAACCTCAAAAACAAGTCTTGCTATAAATGCATTTTAGTGCTGCGACTGGTCACTGAGGACAGTGCCACGAGCTCGTCGAGGCATACTTGTGGTGTTCATGGCGGTGATGCACTGCCGCGTTGCGAAAGTGAGCGGAACGCACAGTAAACACAGCTATTCGAGCAGACACCGCGGCTAAGAGCGCAGAGTTCTGCCTCTCGTTCTTGTCCCGTGGCTAAAACCACTAACACTGTTGAACCGTTACAAAGTGTCAAAGTCTACGTTGTGTACGAGTGTGTACAAGTGTACAAGTCTACGTTGCTTAAATTTCACGCAGGCCTTTATCGTTTCATGCGCCAGCGCTATACTCTTGCGCTATTTACAGTAGGACCGCAGTCAGATGAGTTTGCTTCTAGGGATAAGGAAATGCTATCTTCATCTGCAGTGGTAGCCAGCACTCCCCTGGGTCCAGGCCAAATAATGTTTAACAAGACCGCACAGCGTTCGCCTAGACTCCTGACCTAAATTACACACAGTCAGCAGCACGGCACTCCAGGACAAACCTGCAACCTACTGCTAGTGTCCGACACTCGGGTAACAAAAATAAATAAATAACGCAATTACAGAGACCGGGAGACACAAAAAAAGCACTTTATCTGAGCACAAAAATGATGACAACAAAAGCTACGAGAAGATACTTTGCTGAGGAGCTCTTTTCTGTTCAGAAATTACAACATGCCCAGTAGTCCAAAATGTTACTGCTTTAAACAAAGGGGTTAAGGAATACACAGTGCTTTCCTTTAGCTAAATAGTGACAGTATTATGAATAGCTTTCAGTGTGGGTGTTGCCTTGTTATGAAAATATTACAGAAACAGTGATTGTACAAGCTTATGCATAGATGCAGGGCTTCATACTAAACCCCATGCTAAGCATTAATCTTAACATCAAGGTCATGTTTCTTAGATGTATCATATTTCTTGTTATGCCAACAACGGAATATTCAAGACTCAAAAGAGACTGAGTGGGTAAGTGAGGACGTAGTGTGTGCGTGTGTGTGTGTGTTTGAGAGAGAAAGACCATGTTTTTCTATCTTTGGGGAGAACAAATTGTCCCCACAAAGATAGGAATACCTGATATTCATAGAAAAGTGGGTTTATTGTTGTTGTAGATTTTAACAAAAGTAAAAAAAAAAATAAAAGCGCCAAAAAGTTGCTTTATCATTACTGAGGTTAAGGTTAGGGTTTGGGTTAGCATTAATTATCAGCAGTAATAATTATGTCAATGGAAAGTCGTCACAAGTATAGCAGTACAGCTGTGTGTACGTGCATGTGTGTGTGTGTGTGTGGGGGGGGGGGGTTATGGTTGTGGTTGCATGGGTTATATTTAAAGGTCTCGGCAGGCTTTTTTCTCCTGGGTGCAGGTGCTCAATTATTCCCCAGTGTTTTAAAGAACAGCATTAACTAATGCCAGGCTGTTTGTGTCTGCCTGTGCTTTCTTCTGTCCCGGGGATTCTGTGGCCTGTGTGTACACAGTCATGCTACGAACAATAGTGGAGGGATGTTCCAAGTGTGAGTGTGTGAGTATGTGTGTGTGTGTGTGTGTGTGTGTGTGTGTGTGTGCATGACTAGGACCAAAGAAGAAAAGCTACCAGCAATAATTAAATGTGCACAAAACAGCTTTCAGTCAGAATGGAAAATCTGGTTAATCATTATCATGGCTGGAAGAGGACGTGTACAAATCCAAATGCAAATTCATTTCCCAGTTTACTGCTGTTATCTTTTTTTTTTAAATAAAGTAGGATGACTTGCAAATGCAAAAGAGAATCGTAATCATTAGGATCACTTTGTATGTCGTTCATGCGTGTTCAGTTAACTTCTGTTGTGTTATATATAAGTTATATTTTCTTTTCATGTACAGCTTTATGCATCGAAAATAGTAACAGCTGAGTGGAATAGGATTTTCCACATGGAGTTTCCTGCTGCTGTATAAAACATTTTCATTCACACATTCATCTTCAGTAGGTTTTTAAATTTTCCCTTCGTCACTTCACCTACATGGTCAAAAGTATGTGAACACCTGATCGCCACACTCATATCTGTGTCTTCACCAATGTGTCACCACAAAGCTGGAAGGACACAATTGTCTAGAATGTCTTTATATGCTGTAGCATTAAGACTTCCCTTCAGGGGCCCAAACCTGTTCCAGCATACAAAGAGAGCTCCATGAAGATATGACTTGCCAAGGCTGGAGTTGAAGAACTTGAGTGACCTGCACTGACCTCAACCCCACTTAAGGATGAACTTGAACAGCATCTGTGCACCAGGTCTTCTCATCCAACATTACCGCCTTTCCTCACTAATACTCTTGTGGCTGAATTGGAAATTCCCACAGCCTCGTTCCAAAACCTAGTGAAAAGCTTGTGTTAGAGAGTGGAGGCTGTTATGGCAGCAAGAGGGTTTGGGGGTTGGAGGCGGGGCAAAGGGGAGTGCAAGGTTGGAACAGGATGTTCAACATGCACATATGGGTATGATGGTCAGGTGTCCATATATACTGAAGTGCCAGAAAAACCGGTATATACTTGGTAGGTCCCCCAAGGGATCTCGGAGGGAATGGTGCACAGTCCTCACGCTGATGTTTGTTGAAGCCCCAGCACTGAATTCTGATGTAGCGTTGCACACCTTTCAAGTGAAACGATTCTTGCCAGCCAACACTGGTCACGTTCACCCAGAGTCTTTACACGGCCACGTTGCTGTCGTAACTTCGAACCCTTGAAATGCTCATACGTGAAAATCCAAACTCTCACGGCGGAAACAGCTCTAGAAGCTTCCACAGATGTCTATCGCTTTATATACACACCGGCGGACTCGACCAATGACATCCATAGATGGTGTTGCTATGTATTTTGCATAGGCTCCAGTATCAGCATTTCTGGTACTTCAGTATACTATTGGCCATATAATGTACCTGCATGTTTTTTCGGATGTGGGTGGAAACCAGAAAACCTGGAGGAAACCCATGCAGACCCAAGGAGAAATTCCTCCAATGTGAAACTCAACAGACAGTAACCCGAGCTCAGAATTGAACCAGGGCCCATATTCATTATAGTTACTATTTGAACATGAGCCTGGACCTTAATAATGCGAATAGACTTGAGAGCTAATCCACACAGCATTGTCGTTTCCTCATAATACACATTCTGACAGTGAAGGCACTGCACAGGATACTGTAGCTCAAGTTTAATTAATACTAAGCGCCTGAAAGAGTCCTAAAGAAGAATCCTGCCAACTGCCAATACTATAAAATCACCCCTCCCTCTTCCTTATGTGTGACCTGAAGCTCTGCTTTACTGGCAAGATGCTTCTCATATCAGCATGATAACATTAGTCTTACTCTAACCAAACTGTGGTGAGACTTGCACAACGTCTAACCAACACACAATGCTGATACGAAGAAGCATGCAATGAAGAGCATGTGGTTGAAATGTGATAGTGGCAGTGCTGATGTTGGCATGCTGAGCTGCAATGGTATAGCTAATGATTAACCCATCGCTGCCATCACACACACACAGACAATGCTTGTGAGACACGTAGCAGTTGCTAAGGCAAGTGAATATTTAGAGGTAAAAAGGCTAGAGCTGGACAAGGGCAAGAGGAATATTTGGATTGATGGCAGAATAAGAGACAGGGATAATATTTGTGCCATTATGCACAGAAACACAGTGTTATATGAACACACTTTTTCACTGGCTATAGCAGGAAAGAATGTGTTCTCAATCAGGATGCCAACACGATGAAGGTGAGAGACTAGTGATAAAACAGACACGGAGCAGCTGCCTCCAGTTCTTATGCCAGGTTTGGAAAAACAAGCACAATCATATTTGAACAGCATCACTTGGTTTTAGAGCTGTTTTCTGAAGCACAGAAAGGTGAGACCATTATTGTTTGCTTCAAAAAAAAATAATGAGCTTTAAATAAAAACAAGCTTGCATTTATCAGGCTAAAGCTGTATAATGTTAGAATTATAACAGGCATAATCTAGCCAGTGTTAATGGAAAGCAGAGGTCTGGCAGTGCATCAATGGCCAGTTAGTGGGTTTAATGTGAGCGAGGGATGGTTGTTCTAAAGCATACACGCCAATAAATCAAAGCAGGAGTCAGCAGCCATGTAACGGCGTCACGCATGGCAGGCTGAGACGGGCAAACATAGGTGAACTGTTAACTGATGGACACCGAGTTAGGTCATCTTCATTCATTATGGTCTTATACTTCAGATGCGCATCCTTGCCTCCCTCGCCCATCCTTTCCTCCGAACAGCTCTTGCCATACTCTCTCTTGCTGATATATGACAAGGCTGCAAACAAGAGATTAATAAATGAAACGAGAAATGGACAATGCTGACCTTTAAGTAATTACCTGATCAAACAACCTGCCTGGGTAGAGATACATTGTGTTTTTACGTGCAGTATTTCATGCCCTTAAACGTGCTTGGGGAGTGCTAAGTGTTGTGAAATGTGCTTTCACCTAGAGGGAAGAGAGGTGACAGCCTGAGTAAAGGAGAGAAAATGTTTAAAAATGCTGAGCAGTAAGAACAATATTGCATCTGTTATGTAGGCTGTAAAACGGTTTTATATTCAGGGTATTCAACTAAAATTTGTGAACTACATAAAATTCCTTGCTATGGAGCTCTTGATAAGCAACGAACATGACTACATTTTGAAAACAATGGCCATGTCATGTTTAACCATTAGGGGGTAATTAATAGCTGTACATACGGCAATTCAAAGTCATCATTTTTTGTTCTGTAGTGATGCTTCATGTTACCACTTTCAACTAGTGCCATGGACTCCGAACAGAGGAGTCGCATGTGTTTTGAATTGAACGCGGAGAATAAACACTTCTCTGTCCAATCATCTTTCATCATTCTGTTTTTGTCTCCAAGTCATGTTGTTGCTATCGGAGCAAAGAGAGTAAATAAAAAAACAAATCTTTTAAAGTCTGCTTCCATATCTCACTGAGCTGCCTTCAGCTAAAAAACGTACAGAGATGCATGCGATTGGTCACAATCAGACCCGTTACAGAATCCACAGTGGTTGAGTTTAAAAAGTCACTGAACGACAGTGAGGTTTTTTTTTTTTCATACATCGGTTCTGCTACAGTGTTCACAGGGCTTGGTTTGATCGACTGACTGAACTTTGCAGGGTTTGTGTTCACCAGGTGACAACCCCCTACTTTCTCCAAAATCTGTAACACCTTAGACTGCCCCCCAGATACTGTACCAAGGCAATGGGCCTCAGTTATCAATCTTCTAATAAAGTTGTGCGTAAATGTTTCTGTAATCCAAAATGGAACTAAAATTTTTCCACCAGATTTACAAAAGCTTTGGATTTTCTTTGTCCTCACGTGTGTATGTTGATCACCCATAAATTGCAACGCTCGTTCTCGACACAGCTCTCTTGCATGTAGTGATGCCCACAAAAAACTCAAGTGCACAGACAACGCGAAGCACAAAATGCATGAACAGGGTAAAAGCTGAACGTTACTCTCCTTTCACTAACTTGAATTGAACAAGGAGAGTAAGGGCAAAAAGGCAGAAGAGGAAGTTATTTTTACTTACTACTATGCCATTAAGAACCAATAAGAACAATGAAGTACGAAAAAAAACCTGGTACTAGAGCCTATGTGAAATACATAGCAACGCCACCTATGCACGTCTTTGGTTGTATAAGCTAGTGTGTATATAAAGCGACAGACATCTACGGAAGCTTCTAGAGCTGTTTCCACTGTGAGAATGACAAGTTACCAGGATTTTGTGATTTTCAACACAGTTTAATAGTTGGGGCTCGTGCGATGGGTCGTAGCATTTCAAGAGGTAGAAGCAAAGTTTGGATTTTCACGTATGAGCATTTCAAGGGTGTAACTCTGACTACAAGAATTCTGGCAAAACCTCAAGCTTACAGCAGCAGTGTGGCCGTAAAAAGACTCTGGGTGAACGTGAACGTTTCACGTGATAGGCGTGAAACACTGCCTCAAGTAACATCAGAATTCAATGCCGGGGCCTCAACAAACATCAAGCGTGAGGACTGTACAACGTTCCCTCCAAGATCCCGTAGGGGACCTAACAAGTATTAACAGGTATACCAGTTTTTCTGGTACTTCAGAGTATTTATTAACATACAATATGAATAATAACAAGTGAGAGCTAAATTTACATTGTTATTATTACATTTATTCATTCCACAAGACTTTTATCCAAAGTGCCATAAAAATGAGGCAGAATCCAATTCAAGCATAGAGCTGTTCAAGCAGTAAGAAAACAAAGTGCTGCAATTTTCCCCCCCAAGTGACCAGAAACAAATACAGGATGCCTGTAGGGACAAACAGAGAAAGCCACAACCAAATACAAGAGTTTAAATAAGTACTAGTGGTAAAATATTACCCCTGAAGCAGTCAGTGAAATTATCTCACGAGTCAGAGTGCCAAGTAACACTCGCAATCACAAGCAACAAGGGTCATTCATCTCCAGCAGATAACACCTCAGCAGCAGTGAACACACCTGCACGGACATACACTGCCAGTCATGTTTGCTTTTCAACAATCTCAAGCACACCTCTGAGCTGAGCAGGATATTTGGAGAGAAACGGAGACGGAGCTGCGTGTAATGGAACGACCGTCGAGTCACCAGACCTTAACCCACTCGAGCTGCTGTAGGAGGATGGAGAAATCATTCTCCACCAACTTCTGGGAAAGCTTGTAATCACTGTGTGCAACATTAATGGCAGCTAAAGGAGTTTTTTTTTTATTGAACTGTCAAAAAGAATTAATATTTATAAGCGTGTTATTGATTTTTTCAAAGTTATTGCAAAAAACAAATAAAAATCTTTTATTAAAACCATGTCCCCCAGACATCTGTCAGGCAATGTATATGAATGTGTGGGGACCTTTTTTTTGTACTTCACTGTGGTTCAGAAAAACACGCTGACATTCAGTTTTATGTTGACAGATTTTCATTCAAATGCCCCATTTTGCATGTTCAAGCATAATAGCATATTAGCATTCATAATGTGGTTGACTCAGCTAATGAGTACAGTGCTAGGTCTAGAAAACCCATGTGTAATGAGTAATTGATAAAAAACAGCAGTGGTGCCACATCGCGCTAAATAAAACAAGCAGTGCTCATTAGAATTCCTGTGACCTTAACAGATGTTTCAAACATTTTGGCATAAAAGTCGTTTTATTTATGACCTACTGTGGCTTGTCTGTCAGCACAGACCAACAGCAATGCAGCTCTACTTCTCTGCCACAGGGAAAAACCGAATCCATTTAAATCATTTGTTTCTTATAACCTCCAACTAATGATCCAAGACTGATTAGTAATAAACTCTTTAGGTGGCAACTGAAACCTGACCAAATAAAATAAAATAAAAATAAATCAGCAACCAGATGAAAAGAACAAAGTAACTGAAACTCTGCATACTATACTATGAAATATTTAAAAAAAACTGGCTTCACTTGATCAAATTTCTGTGACAGTCAGGGGTTAAATTAGGCCGAGGCTGTCCGGGGCTCAGCTGTGGCACATTACAATGTTCAAACTCACCACATCCATTTTCACCAGTGTATGCATTTCTTTTATACTTTTCAGCATTAATAATTCAAACAATGATTATTAATTCCTTCCATGAGGTCTAACACACCTAGATTATTTGCAATGACAGTTATGTAGCTGAAGAGTATATAAAATGTAGCATCTTGTGAACATCAGAAGTTTCATGGGGTTTCCCTTTGTACTGTCAGTGGATTTCCCCAAAAGTTACCTTGCAGAACAAGCCTCTCTTTTGTCAGTCAGATGGCACAGATACTAGCAAGATTAATGGATGGCAAGCTAGGGAGAGAAATGGGTCAGAAACTGACATGAAGACCTCATTGTTTTTCATAACTGGATGCAAGTTTGTCTGATATTCTGCTTAAACAATGTAGGTTACATGTCGACTTTATTAAACGCAGTTTAACATTACT
Organism: Scorpiodoras heckelii; assembly: GCA_028566435.1. Lineage (NCBI taxonomy): Eukaryota > Metazoa > Chordata > Actinopteri > Siluriformes > Doradidae > Scorpiodoras > Scorpiodoras heckelii. The sequence goes on from JAOVVH010000054.1 coordinate 18,486,989, forward strand.
GCAAGAAGGTAAGCCTAAAAGGCTGCCTAAAATCTCTATGCAAGCTGTTACATTAAACTAAGCTCAAGTTCAAGTTAAAATGTCAAGCTAGCTAGTGTGGATTGAGCAACACATAACAGCAATGTGAATTACATCATGGGTAGATAACGCAAGCTAGTTTCCTAGTTATTGTATAGTATGATTAATTTCTGTGTGTATTTTAATATTGTAGAATGTAAATGAATTCCTTTTAATGTATTTATTTGAAAGACTGGTATTTTCATATGAATTCACTAAAATTAATATTCTCTCTTTTACTCATATCCTAACACCATCACTCCTATATTTGAAACTGATACACAGGAGAGTGCACTTACAGAGAAGTCTTGTCATCAGCTGTTCAGTAGTTTTGCACACTGCCACGTTCAGAGCGGAGGGCTGTTAGTGCAGATCACAATTTTTTTTACACCGAAGTACCAGAAAAACTGGTACGGGAGCCTATGCAAAATCCATAGCAACACCGCCTATGTATGTCATTGGTTGCGTCTGCCAGTGCATATACAAAGTGATCGACATCTATGGAAGCTTCTAGAGCTGTTTCTGCAATGAGAATGGCAAGTTACCATGATTTTGCGATTTTCAATGTTGTTCAATAGTTGGAGTTCGTGAGATGGGTCGCAGCATTTCGGAGATAGAAGCAAAGTTTGGATTTTCACGTATGAGCATTTCAAGGGTGAACCGTGACTACAAGAACTCCGGCAAAACATCAAACTTACAAGAGCAGTGTGGCTGTAAAAAGACTCTGGGTGAACGTGACCAGCGTCGGCTGGCAAGAATCGTTTCACGCGATGAGCGTTCAACACTGCCTCAAGTAACATCAGAATTCAGTGCTGGGGCCTCAACAAACATCAGCGTGAAGACTATGCAACGTTCTCTCCAAAATCCTGTGAGAGACCTACCAAGTTTTAACTGGTATACCAGTTTTTCTGGTACTTCAGTGTATTTTATGTCTGTCAAAGGATATCAATCACAGACCTGCTTTTTAGCGATTAGAAAATTGTTACAATGACACTTTAAAGAATATAAGTACCTTAAAGATTTTTTTTTACTTTTTTGTGGGGAAAATATTTTGCCTGTTGCCTTTGCTGATGCGCACATATGATAACCCTGAAACCACACAGCCCCCCAAAAATTACAAATCCCAGTTTAACCCCTGGTGACAATGGCAGATGCATATACAAGAACAATTTAATATTATTCCAATGTGAGTGGGAAAAACAGTCAAACTTGTTATAGTACACAATTATTTTCCAGTATTTAAAGCAATATGAGCAAACCCGGATAGTTAACAAGATATTGTTTTATCATTTTTTGGCTTCGTGGGCCTGACGTAATCCCTCCCTCTGTCCGAGCTACAGAACATATTATAATGGCTCTCACTGAGCAGACTCTCAGTCTGGAAATAAAAACGAACTGTACTGTAGTATGTCTTTCCCCTGCACACTAATCACCACTCACCTCGGATGGGCATAAAGATGCTCGGCACAGTAACATAACAGGGGACGTGGTGGGTGAATGGCATCAAGGTCAAGAAATCCTCACCTGAATGCGAGCTGCTCTTTAAGCTGTCCCCTAAAATCCTCGACTGGGTTTAACTACAGCACAGGGTGACGGATGAAAGTGATCTGCACTGGTGTCTGACGGGTTACACCTGAGTTATGTTAATGTACGTTCAGGCGTCGCAAATAATACATGTGGCCTAAATTATAAATCAGTTTTCTTGGCATCAGAAGGAGGGGGAAAGAAAAAAAAAAAGAGTTTGCATCAAGGTGGTGTGTAAAAAACCCCAAGAGTGTGCTTTGCTCAGGCTGCATGTGATGGGATGGGATGGGATGGGATGGGATGGGATGGGATGGGATGGGACAGTTCCGAGGTGTCACTGGCACTTTTCCCCAAGCTGTCAAG
>JAOVVH010000054.1:18516180-18528493 GCA_028566435.1 Scorpiodoras heckelii
CCGCTCCACCCGGGATTCGAACCCAGGACCTTCTTGCTGTGAGGCGACAGTGCTAACCACTACACCACCGTGCCGCCCAGATATCTGTTATATGTTTATTAGGCACCCTTGGCTGATATGACAGATGTATGATGTATAAGGTAGAAATTATTGTTGAGTACATTTGTATGGATCGTTTATAAGATTTGCTACATTATATTGGGGCATCATTTAGCTTCTGTCACATTTGTCTCATTACATGACAAAGAAATAAGACATGAGGCTTGATATAATGAAGCCATTTAGGGTACTTAAGCTTGAGGTTCGGGTGTTATACAGTCATGGCCAAAAGTTTTGAGACTGACACAAATTTTGGTTTTCACAAAGTTTGCTGCTTCAGTGTTTATGGTGGCATAAAGAGTATGGTATGTAGAGTGATCATATAAATTGCAATTAATTGCAAAGTCGTTTCTTGCCATGAAAATGAACCTAATCACAAAAAAAACATTTCCACTGCATTTTAGCGCTGCCACAAAATGACCTGCTAACGTCATTTCAGTGATGTGACTGATTAGCGTGACTGATGTGACTTGTTAGCTCAGGAGAAAGTGTTAATGAGGACAAGGCAGCTGATATCAGTCTGTCATGCTGATTGAATTAGAACAGTTGACTGGTTCCTTTAAAAGGGTGGTGGTGCTTGAAATCATTGTCTTCTTCTATTAACCATGGTTACTTCCAAGGAAACATGTGCAGTCATCATTGCTTTGCATCACAAGGGCTTCACAGGCAAGGACATTGCTGCTTGTAAGATTTCACCTAAATCAACCATTTATTGGGTCATCAAGAACTTGAAAGAGAGAGGTTCAGTTGTTGTGAAGAAAGTTTCAGGGCACCCAAGAAAGTCCAGCAAGTGCCAGGGCCATCTCCTAAAGAGGATTCAGCTATGGGAATGAGTCATCACCAGTGCAGAGCTTGCTCAGGAATGGCAGCAAGCAGGTTTGAGTGCATCTACGCACACAGTAAGGTGAAGGATTTGGAGGACGGCCTGGTCTCTAGAAGGGCAGCAGAGATGCCACTTCTCTTCAAGAAAAACATCAAGGACAGACTGGCATTCTGCAGGACGTACAGCTATTGGACTGCAGAGGACTGGGGTAAAGTTATTTTCTCTGATGAAACCCCCCTTCAGACTGTGTAGGTCATCTGGAAAAATGATTGTCTGGAGAAGAAAAGGTGAGCACTTCCATGGGTCCTGTGTCATGCCAACAGTAAAACATCCTGAGACCATTCATGTGTGGGGTTGCTTCTCATCCAAGGGAGTGGGATCACTCACAGTTTTGCCTAAGAACACTGCCATGAATAAAGAATGTTATCAAAACATCATCCAAGAGAAACTTCTACCAATGATCCAGGAACAATTTGGTGATGAACAATGCTTTTTCCAGCATGATGGAGCACCATGTCACAAGGCAAAAGTGATAACTAAGTGACTGGGTGAACAAAACATTGAAATTTTGGGTCCAGAGCCTGGAAACTACCCAGATCTCAATCTCATTGAGAACCTGTGGTCAATCCACAAAAAGCGGGTGAACAAACAAAAGCACAGAAATTGTGATAACTCCAACCACTGATTAGGCAAGAATGGGTTACCATCAGTCAGGATTTGGCTGAGCGGCCGATATCCAGCATGCCAGGGCTAATTGTAGAAGGCTTGAAAAAGAAGGGTCAACACTGTAAATATTGCGTCTTTGCAAAAACTTGACGACTTTGCCAATAAAAGTTAAGAAACTTATGAAATGCTTGTACTTGAATTGTACTTCAGTATACCATAGAACCATCTGACAAAAAGATCTAAAAACACTGAAGCAAACTTTGTGTCAGTCTCAAAACTTTTGGCCACGACAGTCCACTTTAGTGTTCTGTATTTGTGATGTACTGCTTTTAGATGATTAAGTACCTTTTAATAGGAACAGTCCTAACAAACCTGCTGCACTTGATCTAAGTGATGGATATAAATTTTTGTGTGAGGTGTGGATGGCACATTGGTGCAGCAGATAGCAATGCCACCTCTCATTTCCAGGGCCCTGACTTCAGTCCTGTCAGTATAGAGCTGTTGGTTCACATCACTGTTGGTTCACTAAACTGGGGAAGTGGTGGCTCGGTAGTTAAAGCCTTGGACTGCTGATCAGAAGCTTGTGAGTTCAAATCCCAGCAGCACAAAGCCACAGCTGAGTGCTTGATCAAGACTCTTAACCCTCACCTACTCAGTTATAAGTCAATTTTGTCCAAAAGCATCAATCAAATGATTTCCTTTTAGCAGTGAGCTTTCATTCTTGGGTTACTGTGTCTTAATCTGGCACAGGTTTTTATGTCAGATGCCCTTACTAATGCCCCATTGGAGAGGCTTGGGACCGGCACTGTGTGTGTATTGCGCCTCTTGGTGGCTGGGTTGAGCAGCAGGTTAGGGGCCTTGCTCAGGGGTCCAGCATCAGCAGTTCTGATGTTTGGGGTTAAACCCCTGACCTTCCGATGATCGGCAGCCCAGAGTCCTAACCTACTGGTCTACCACTGCCTCGGTCAAATGATGAAAAAAATACAAAAATGTAAATGTCTGGGTTTTAGCATGTTTTCCTCATGTTAATGTGTGTTTTTCAAATTTTCCCCACAAAACATGCTGGTTGGTGGACAGGCTATGCAGAATTGCCCCAGGCCCCTGTGAATGTGTGTGAATATGTATGCATGCTATTCTGCGCCAGGATAGGTAGACATACATATCACGCTTTTATAAAGGATTCCTCTTATGCTATATTCTAAATAGGGGATACTATTATGATAGTGAAATAAAAAATAATTATGGTAATCTGTCAGTGTGAAATGCCTACATATCAGGCTTTCTTCACATACAGCATTGGTAAAACCAAAAAAATCATTAAGGCTGATACAAACCTACATATAACAGTTCACCTAGTTTTCTTCAGGTTTTATGAGAAATGCTGTTCAGGAGTCAGTCATGACAACCTGCCTCCAGACATGTATTCTCTCGGTGGTAATGTGACCTGCTCTGTTGAGTCACACATGGGGCAGTCATAGTGCTGGTTGTAATAACAACAGTTTGTCAGAAGAGCTTGACCTGGATCCTGTTCAGGGTAGTATCAGAATTTAATAGCAAACTTTTATTTAATAGTTAACTTTGTGTTAACTTATTTGAACTTTCTATCTATTTTGAACCATAAAGTCCATAAAGCCAATATTTTCCTTTTTGAAAGATTACTTTCATTACAATGAGAAGTGCACTTGATGGCAGTACTTTTTCAGAATGAAAATGAACGAATTACAAGATTATGAGGTGAAATACAAGACTTTGCTCACCTATTGCAGTTCAATAAACACAACTTAATATAGACTAAAACATAGGAAGAAAATTATTTTTATTCTTTGCCAGTCTTAGTTTTTGATGTATGCTCTGAGTGCCTTATAGTTTATTGATGACCATATCCTGGTTTTTTTTTTTACATTTGACTCACCAGTGTATCATTTCAGATCCTCTGAATGATCTCTTAATCTGATTACTGGTCCATTTTCAATTCCTACTTTAATCTTTTTTCCCCTTTACCATAATTTTTAGTCATGCACAACAGTGTTTGTTTGTTTTTAGTGTTTGTTTATGGATCCCTCTATTTACATGTTACTAGAGGAAAGGAAGAAAGCAGTTATGGAAATTAATGATGTACATTTACTCAAGTAGTGTACAGTTTTGAGGTATTTGTACTTTACTTGGGAATTTCCATGTTATGCTACTTTACACTTCCACTCCACTACATTTCAGAGGGAAATATTGTACTTTCTACTCCACTACATTTATTTGTCAGCTTCATTTACTAGTTGCTTTTAAGATGAAGATTTTACAGAATGGATAATATAACAAACTTTTAAAATACAACACAATGTTAAGGATTAAACCAGTGGTTTTCAACTGTTTTGGCTTCTGGCATCTTATAAAAAGTAGTGTGAAGTCGAGTCACATTTCACAAATCTATGCATTGTTTGTTTTCTATCCTCTACCATTAATCATCTCAAGACCCCTCAGATATATTGGGTTTATATAAAACTGTATATAAAGTAATTCAGTCTAGCTCCACCTCTAGCAGCTACAACAGTAACATGTTGCTTACACACTGAGGCTTCCATATTAATAATCTAATGATGTCATATAATATCATGTATACAACATATTCATAAAGTCTTCAGCCCCTTTTACGTTTTTTAACATTTTGTTATGTTGCAGCCATGTGCTAAAAAAAAAAATTAAAAAATTGTTCCCCCATCAATCTATACTTAATACCCCATAATGAAAAAGTGAAAACAGAATTTTAGAAAATTTTGCAAATTTATTAAAAAGGAAAAGCTAAAATTTTGCATGGACATAAGTATTCAGATCCTTTTCTATGACCCTTGAAATTTAGCTCTGGGGGCCTCCCATTTCTCTTGATCATCTTTGAGATGTTTCTTCACCTTGACTGAAATCCACCTGTGGTAAATTCAGTTGACTGGACATGATTTGGAAAGACCCACCCCTTTCTATATAAGCTCTCACAGCTGACAATGCATATCAGAGAAAAAAGCAAGCCATGAGGAGGAAAGAACTGCCTGAAGAGCTCAGAGACAGGATTGTGTGGAGGCACAGATCTGGAGAAGGCAAAAAATTTCTGCTGCACTGAATGTTCCCAAGAGCACAATGGCCTCCATAATTCTTAAATGGAAGATGTTGGGAACAACCAGGACTCTTCCTAGAACTGGCAACTCCACCAAACTAAGTAATCGGGGGAGAAGGGCCTTGGTAGGAAAGGTGACAAAGAACAAAATGGTCACACTGGCTGAGCTCCAAAGATCCTGTGTGCATATGCAAGAAACTTCTAGAAGGTCAACCATCACTTCAGCACTCTACCAATCTGGACTTTATGACAGAGTGGCCAAAAGATACTTAAAAGCCCACCTGGAGTTTGCAAAAAAGCACATAAAGGATTCTCAGACTGTGAGAAACAAGATTTTCTGGTATGATGAAACCAAAATGGAACTTTTTGGCCTCAATTCTAAGCGTAATTTCTGGAGCCCACAGCCATGACAACACAGGAGTGGCTTAAGGACAACTCTGTGAATGTCTTTGAGTGGCCCAGCCCGAGCCCTGACTTGAACCCATCCAACCTGACAGAGATTGAGAGGATCTGCAGAGAAGAATGGCAGAAAATCCCCAAATCCAGGTGTGCAAACGTTGTGGCATCGTATCCAAGAAGACTGGAGGCTGTAATCGCTGCCAAAGGTGCTTCAACTAAGTACTGAGTAAAGCATCTGAATATTTATGTCAATGCAATATTTTTTTTCTTTTCAATAAATTTAGAAACAATTTCTAACATTATGTTTTCGCTTTGTCATTATGGAGTATTGAGAGCAGAATGATAGGGAAAAACTTGATTTTTTACTTTGGCACAAGGCCGCAACATGACAAAATGTGAAAAACCCGAAGACTTTCTGAATGCATTGTACTAATATATCAGTCAGAGGGAACACCCAAGTACTTTAACATTTTAACTGCATTTTGCTACTAACACTTATGTACTTTTCCTTAAGTAGGATTTTTTTATGCAAGACTTTTACTTGGAATATTTTTACATTGCTGTATTGGTCATTTTAGGGTAAAGGATCTGAATAATTCTTGTACCACTGGAAGGAAGTATGAGGATGAGTGTGTCAGTCTCTTCTACAGAGCAGTGGATCTGCTCCACAATCCTCCAGTTTCATACAAAATGGATTAGAAAGCTTCCTGAATTACAGCGAGACAGTAGGCAAGCTGGAGGAAAAGGGAGTTGGGATGTATTTGAATTGAAATTGAATGTATTCAAAAATATATGGGGAAGTGGCACAAAGTAAGGGTTTAACCTAAAGAAAAGGTAGTTTATGAAGAACTGTTAATTTTGTTCAAACATTTGATTTTCCATCAGTTTTCCTATAGAAGATGTTCATGTTTGTATTTCACAGTTATTTATTTATGTGCTAAATGTGTGCAGGCTAACTATAGAGGAAGAGGTTATAAGTTCCTAAGTTATGAATTTTACCATATTAGAGGTCAACCAACAGTAATAGAAGCCTGAATTAATGGAAAGGGAAAATAGGACAGGCTATAGGGAACAGATATAGTTTGTGTATTAGTAAATATATTACAGTATACTGAACTCTTCTGAAACCTTATAGACTGTAGTTACTGTTCCTTTATAATTATACAGAGATGAAGCTACAGAAAATGTCAGAAAGAAAGATGGGAGGGAATGAAGGTGTGAGAGCTGTTGATGAGATTGTGTATGTGTGCAGAGACAGACACACACCTCATCTTGCATATTTTGTAACTGGCACTGTCTAAACGCAGTGAAGTAATTCAGTGACTCCTGCTCCCAGAATGCATACTTGAAATGTGTGGCATTTCCAGTGGGACACAAAATAGCACCTTATTTAAAATTGTTATATAATGTATGACAGTAGATACAGATTAGTACTGAAGGCACATATGGATATGAATACTAATTCTTATAGATGCTTTTTATATAGCCATTTTGTTATTGATTTTTTTAGTTCTGAATTATTGAGTCAGTATGAAAAGATTTTATATTTCCAAATGTTACTTTTCCAACAAAAGAAATTAAGTGTTAAACAGAAAGGTTTGTATGTCAGTAATGAAGGCATGTAATGAAACACATTACATAACAGACCACTTTTCAGACAAAAAAATAATGAAGGCTGCTGGGTTTTGCATGCAAAAAAAGAAGTAAGTGTGACAGTCAAAGTCTCCAGAAGAGCTTCTCCAAGATTCTCCAAGATGCTCAGTAAAACCTACCAGCTAATTTCTGTACAGTACGATGCAGAAGTCTTAGGCACATGCAAAGACTTGCTGTAAAGCAAAGATGCCTTTAAAAATAATGAAGATGTTTCTACATAAAAGAAAACACTGTAAAGTGCAGTAAACAGTAATAAACTAAAGGAAGTCAATATCTGATGTGCCTTTTTCTTATATAGTGTTGCCAGGTACAATGCGTGCAGTTTTATAAGGAAATTAGTTTTTAAGTTTTACTTTAAGTTTTAAATGCTGTGCCTAAACTTTTTGCATGTTACTGTATATCTCATGATTAAATCTCACAATACGTGATCCCCTTTCTCAGTAGTTTCCAGATTTGTGCAAACTAACATAAAGCTTATCTCTTAAAAACTCCAAGACGTTGCACATTTCTTCCTCTATCTCAACCCCGCCTACTTGATCCCAGCAAACAGCCAGAATGAATAGCAGAAACAGATTTAGTGGCCACATCTACCAATCAGCACTAACATATCTACCATGCATTATTAACAGAACGAAGCATAAATGTAGACTGTCTGACCTCCGTACTGGGAAACGCTGGATATCATGATTAGCAATTAATTATGAATTATTACAACCTTCTGTTTATGTTCTCCTTCACCCAGTGCCCCTGTTTGGTTTTAGTGAGTATTTGGTTGCTGTTTCTGGTTGCACCCTTAGGATGAGAATGTACTAAAAGAACCAGGATCATATTACCTAGTGTCTGGGATTTATGTTTGATGATTGCCCTGGGAAAATAGTGATTGTGTGTCTGTGTTAATATGGTATAGCTGAAACAGAAGACACAGGCTGTAGTCCAGACATTTCTGCTAAAACGACAAAAATAGAATGTAGCCAGTGGAGAAAATAGAAACAAACTCCAAGCCAGGAGCAATTTGTTAAAAGATATTACCTGTTGCTATTCAGTAGCCAATAGCTGATTCCATGTTGTTGCCATGGAATCACCTATTGGCTTGCTGAGAGAGACAGAAAGCAGAGGGTGATTACGTACATTAAACTATGTTGTACTGTATTATAAAAGGTCTGTTTAGTGAGCTCTGTTATGCCATGTTATAATAGGACCTTTTCCTGGGCTATCTTGTATCCTAGACTTGTTAGAATTGGGAGAGACTTTAAGATGGGCCAGGCAAAAAAATGAATGCTGGACTATATGACAGGATAGATAACGTTTTAAGTGCTCTGTCTCCCTCTGGTGACAGGTTATTTGTGCTGATTATAATGTGCCATCTACTGGAAATATATTTTGCCCTTTTAATATTTCTGCAAAGTCTGACCTCTCTGGGCAGCCAAAACGTTTTATACCTGCCTGTATCGGTGGCCAGGCTGGGCTTACTGAGTCTGTACTTGGTCAGGATATGTCTCCTTTGTATCTCTGACACTCACAAGATACTTTGCCAATTCATACTCTGTTTATAAGGCCCACTAGAATTTCAGTTTACTCCGAGTTTCTCCGAGGTACTCCGAGATGTTGAGTTCATCATTCGAGCCAGAGGGGTTGCTGGTAGATGGTTAGTAAGCCTCAGAACCAGCTAACTGAGGGAGTTCTTTTCTTGGCTTCACAACACATTAAAATGTTTCTCTGCAGCCTGTCTTCAAATGTATCCAGAAATTTAGAGTTTTTTATTTATTGGTTAATGACAGGGGGGTTGGCCTAATTCTGCCCTGCATGAATTGGTTTGTACTTTTTTTTGGACATATGGGATCATTCTGTAGAATTCTGCATGTACACAGCAAATCCCTGGTCTTAAATGAATGCCCAGAGTGTTGATTTAACACCTTACAGTGTTTGTGTAACTCCAAGTGGGTGTTAATTCAACTCTCTGGGTGTTAATTCAACTCTCTGGGTGTTCATATAAGACCAGGGATTTTGCTGTGTAGGGTTTCTGTTGGATGCTTGTCTAGTGTAGTTGTGCTGACTCAGTGTACACCATACCTCATTCCCATACAGTATAATGGGCTGGATCACACCATCAAATACTTTACACCAGATCAGGTTTATAAAATGTTTTCTGTTGCATATAGAGCTCTGTGAGCTTTTTCCTGTAGTGCATTCCCTGCAATACTGAAAGCCCTGGATGCAGTAATGATGAGGCCGAGGTAAGTGTACTGCATCGTGTGCTCCAGGGTGATGCTCTTGTTCCTGACATCTTGGCATCTCTCTCACTTTCTCTCTCTCTCAGAGATGACAGAGCTGGAGCCAGTGTTGGACTTTGCCTCATCGGGCCGTTCTGGCCGCCGCAATGCACTGCCTGATATCTTGGGTTCTCCTGCTGGAGTCCCCCCTGACCTGTCACTCAAACTGGCAGAACTGTCTCTCACTGGTAAGAACAATGAATCTAAAGCAAGAGATAAACAATAGTAATGATATGAGCAGTGTTGTCACTAGTGTTTTTGTAGTCAAGTAGTGTTTTTGACATATCCATTTACAAAATTGCTAAAGTATTTACAGAGACCATCAGAATTACTGGCAGGAAAGTTGTAACACTTGTTTCCATCTTCCAGAATATTTAAGCTCATTTTTAGTCTTTTGTGTGTGATCATATTCTCCTATCAAACCATTTTTCATCTTTCTAGAAATAAATGCTTGAAGTACTACAACCCTGCCCAATTCAATTTCTTTTTCTCTTTCTAAGATGGGCCAGCAGGAGCCCAGTCTCCTAGCACGGATGAGCCCCCTACACCCACAGAGAGTCCAGAAGGGAAGGAGGGCTCATAGATGAGCACAGTGTATGTCAAAATTTCATTAAGATCAGAGATGGAGATGTGGCATCACTGATGTCCTCCCTGCACAAATGAAGATTTCTCCCATTGGGCTTAGGAGTCTTCAGACTGGTACGGCATGGAAAGCAAGCAGTGGATAGGAGAAAGTACATGAAAACCAGGTCTTATAGGGGACAGTGCAATGAGTATGTCCAAAGACAGAAGAATACAGAAACTTTGAAAGAATGCAAACTCCAAAGAGTAACCTTGAACTTTTGCCAATAGACAAACCAAATCTTGGGAGGACACCACTAACGAGTGCTTTACTGAATTTCACCTGTTGTTTGACCTGATGCTGTTCTTTTATGAGTTTTGTATATTCCAACACCTGTTGTGAAGAGTGGATTTGTATTGTGTGATAGTAGTGTACATAAAAAAATCAGCTTGAAAAGATATTTCATATGTCTTTGTTATAAAGTTTCATATGTCTTTGTAATAATGTTAGAGAGAGAAGAAAGAGTATGTGTGTTTCAGAGAGAGAGAGAAAGAGAGAGAGAAAATGTAAAACCCACACATCAGAGCATTATGTAGCATCATCCTGTATCCAGCATTCTAAAGCCATGAAATTCACAAAATGTAAAAAAAAAAAAAATTACCTTTCAGTTAATAAATAAACTAAATCCAGCACTACACTGTTAATCTTCTATGCATAAAGTCAGGACACTGAGCCAATTAGATTAGGTAATGTACTGTAAAACACTTCAGAGGCTCAAACTGCTTGCCAGACTTCGATTAGGGAACATTGCTAAAGGTGCTTAGCGAATAAAGTTGGGTTATAGTATTATCAATTCTCCATCCTCCTGTTATCAAGGTTAACATCTGTTGAATGACTTTTACTATTAACACAGGGAAATGTAGTAAGCCAGCGTAATAACTGTTCAGCAACAAGAGGACTTGATAAAAAATGTTTTTCTCTCTCTGCTTGACAGATAATGTGTTCATATATTGTGAGTATTCTATTTTATTATTTTATTTTTGTCAAATTCAAGTTTAAATATTTAAGCAATTCAATTTGTCATGGTTTTTTATCAAAGCCATATTCTTTTGTGGTATGCTGTATTAACAATGTTCAGGGGCTTATATTCCTGTTTTTGAAAGAAGAATATGTCACTGATAAGACTGTTGATGTTGATCATAATGTATTATGGATATTATCCATTTCCTCCTTTTATATTAGTTCTAAGAATTTGCAGTGCTGTTTACTTACAGTATACATTAAATTGGTAAATGTGTGTGTAAAAATATTATCAATGCCAATCTGATATACACATTTGAAAAAAAGAAAAAGAAAAATGGCAATAACCCAAATGACTATAAATGTGAGTGAAAGTGAAAGTGCACATCAATAAAGCCATAGAGTATGTGGATTATACTGGATTCTGTTCAATAAGATGCCAAACTGTCAGACAAGACAATTTCAACATCACTTAATGTTTATTCAAAATGTCATATATCATGCACATACAGGATATATCTTGCCTACTGCTTATTCTCAAGCAATGTGTGTCATTTATAACATTTACATTTATGGCATTTGGCAAATGCCCTAATCCAGAGCAATTTACATTTTTTCTAGCAGTTGAGGGATGATTGCCTTAATTTGAACTCATGACCTTATGGTCAGTTGTCCAATATCTTAACCACTGACCACTTACCACTGCCCGGATCTGATTTAGTTATTTTCATGCTCTTCTCCAACACTCTGGATTTGAAATGAAATAATAACTATGAGATTAAATTGTGCTTGAACAAAACATTATTGTCAAATACTTATGAACAGAACACAGCATTAAGAGGTAAATGGAAAAATCTTCCCTGAACAACTTTCATCTTTATAATTAACTTGTGCTCTACAGGGAGTTTTAAAAAGATGAACCCAATTTTAAAGCAGTATATTTCATGATGGCAACAATTTTACATTACAATTAGTAAAGTCTTAGGCTCTTGTGCGACCTATCCAACATAGGGGCTGTTTGTGTGCTGGGAGAGGCATCTTGCATCTAATCATTTGAAACTCTATGCCCTGCCCTTTTAAGTGGTAAGAGTTTCATTCATGGGCGGTTCATGGTTGCAGAGATAGAGTGATTTCAAATTGCGCCTGTCTTTTTGAAACACCCTGTATTTTGTAGTAGTATCATTGTAGTAGATACAGTTTCCTATAATATGCACAGTATCTTTCAATGTCCTGCTGATAATGGTGCCAGGAGAAAGTAGTCCTTGCTTCATCTCTACTTAAAGAGACTGATGCAGCAGTGCTTTAGTCTTTTAGTCTGGCTGAATCTATGTCCTCCTCATTTGTGCACTCTGCTTTAAACAGACAAACATTCATGCTAATACTGCCATCAACGCCATTGTGCTTGTCATCCCATTGGTTGCTAAGTATCTGAGCCAAGTCTGTGCTGTAACTCTGTGCAACTGAATCATGTATCATTCATTCAGTTCTGGAAACTGGAGTCCAGCATTTGCTGTCTCCTCTTCGTCTGCGCTGGTTTTCTCATTACAATGTACTTCTGTGGAAAATGTGAAAAGTAAAGAAGCCCTTGCTCATGTTTAGGAGCTTACAGAGAAATTTATCTTATATTTTTATCTGTTATGTTTGAGATACAGGGGTTAGACAATGAAACTGAAACACCTGTCATTTTAGTGTGGGAGGTTTCATGGCTAAATTGGACCAGC
>JAOVVH010000054.1:18608268-18623207 GCA_028566435.1 Scorpiodoras heckelii
GTGGGGGTGGGGGGTGGGGACTGTGTGACACTAATTTCATTGGACATTGGCATGTTGTCACAACACAGCTGTAATTACATGCTGTTATGTCAGTTTTTGGAACATTTGAAGTTTGCTAAAGCAGATGAATATAACAATTCAGTGAACCAATGTGAAAAGCTGTTGTCAACCCTCTCAAAGTGCAGCAATGATCAGCTGTCTAATTTCTGCCCAAATGCTGAAAATAGAAATTTCCTAGACTTTGCAGTAGAAAGTCAGGCAACATTTATAACAGAAGTTACATTCATGGCAGCAGACTTCATTTAAACTGTCTTAAAGTTTCTGGATGCAAAATTCAGGAATTTGTGGGTTAGCAATCCTCACTGGTATGCAAATAAATAAATAAATAAATAAATAAATAAATAAATGCTATTGCAAACTTTTCATGGAGGAACATTTCATAACAATGCATTGTTGCAGAAAAATCAAACATTTTGGTGTATGAAGTATACCATTGTAGTTGTAGTTAAAAAGAAAAATGCAAAAACAGGAAAAATATTTTGTGAAAGTCTTTACTTAGTGGACTGCATTCTCCCTCTCAGATAGCACCCACTCATATTTAGCAAAACAGTGACAGCAGACTGAAAGCTTTCTGCATCCTATCTCTGAAGTGCTCCTTTCAGCCCTCTTACACAAATGTGCTCCCTTGTCTTTCTGAGTTTGTTAAACTCGTCAAAATGTCAAGTTTGTAGTGTACTGAAATTTACAATTCAGAATCAACTCAGAATTTAAATGAACATTATCTACATACACGGCAAAGCAAATTGAGCATACACAACTCTAGTGATAAGGTTAAGGAGGACTCAATCTGTTTTAATATGCAGCAATATACAAGTCTTGAAATAAATAAGTGCAGGACAAAATACAATCAAATGATTTTCCATTTAATTTCTTTTGATTAAATTTAATTGATAGAATGGGGGTTTTGGCATATTATTAAATACACTGCCTGACACTGTTTACTTCTGTCTAGTTAGCAAGGAAAGTTAAATACTGTGTCTGTGGATTTTGATTATCATTCCCCTTTTACATATGAGGTAGAAATCATTAGAAAATAATAACAGAAATCCACAGAAAGCATCTAAAACAACACCCAGAATTCATTATCTTTCCCAACAATGAGAAAAAAGAAAACAATAGACAGAATGTCTGCATTTTTTTCTAACTAACACTCTTCAGACCAAGATGCTTAGTTGAAAGTTTTGCTTTGCCTCCAATGCCGTATATCATTTTAAAAGAAACGCCTCATAAGCCATTTATTATTTCAGCAAGATATGCAAGAAATCAATCTTAGGTTTAACCTTGTGAGATTAGCAGTACAATTTTCAGGAAGATGAAATCAGGCCTAGTGAAAGTGAAACATTATTTCATTAGAAATTGCTCAAGTTCATACATCATTTAAGGAAGTTTTAGTCATTTATTTTTTAGAAATAATTTTATATACAAATTATCTGACTGAGACATATGGTGGTAGAAACACAGTGGAACTTTCTCTCACTCGTTATCTAAACCACCTATCCTATTACTGGGTTGGGGGCGGGGGGGGGCTGTTGGGTGTTGGATCCTGCCCCAGTATTCATTGGGCAGAAGGCAGGGAAACACCATGGACAGGTCACAGAACAGACACAGACAAACACACACACAGTCTGTGTCTTGCTATACTTGTGAGGATCTTTGACATAATTATTAATGTAACTAATTAATGCTAGCCCAAACCCTAATCTCAGTAATGAAAAGGTAACTATTCGGCTCTTTCATTTTTTAATTTTTTGTTTAAAACTACAACAAAAATGCCCACAGAAGGTCAAAAATATCAGAAATTCCTGTCCACACAAACACACAGACACACCCATAGGTGCAATTTAGTATCTCCAATTAGCCTGCCTGCATGTCTTTTGGACTGTGAAAGGAAACTGGCACTCCCAGAGGAAACCCATGCAGATACAAGGAGAATATGTAAACTCCCTCAGTTGTATCGGGCTTAATATCTTTAAGATGGTTGGAATCTTAACTGTTAGGTTGTCTTTAATGTACAATGAGTATATCTTGCTTAAGATGGATTCATTGCAGTATCTATGCACCAGTTTAAATAGAACCGTACTACAACATAATGGTTGGTGTCGACACAGCAATGTATTGACAGAGCAAAACATCCTTTAAGTGAGGTGGAGGAGAATGCCTCAGGGTCTAAGGCTTTCTAAAACAGAGCCAGTCTCTAAGGCATTCTTGCAATGTGCAGCAAGAACACCGTAATTATCTGATGAACCAGAAATTGCTTTCATTTATTTATTTATTTTACAGCAATTTCTCCAACTGAAATCATGACAGCTTAATAATGGGATACCTCCAGCAGATCAGCACTACAGAGCACAGCATGTCATATGCCGAGGATGCAAGAACCTTTAATGTGAATCAGTCATTTTAATTGAGTCACATTGCAAGATGGACATATGTATAACAGTATGTATTTAATACGTTAGATATTTTTGTTTGAATTTTCCTATAATTACATGACAATTATGATAGTCAGATGAACAGAAACCTTCCTCAGTCTGTAAGTGTTTTTTAAGATGGAACCCATGTACAGTTTCATAGATTTGTGTATGTATCTGGTCTGCAGGGTTTGTTATAAAGATACTTTAATAGGCAAATTACATTATTGGACTTTCTGGGGCCAGAGAAAACCTATGTAAAAATAGAAGAACAGGTGAAATTCAGAACAAACAATAACCTGAGCTCCAGATCAAACTAGTGAACCTGGAGCTGCAAGGTAGCAAAACTACCCACTGTTCCACTCTGCTATAAATAAACATGAGAAAATGTTTTATTTATTCAGTAGTTCACATGAGATAAAGACATTTGCGGAATGCACAGACTAAAATTGTATCAACCAGGTGCAGCCATAATTATCATGTGCAGCATATAAATATAAACCTAATGTTGTAAACAGTAGCCTCAAATACAAAACAGACATACATGCCACCTAGTAATATGTTAATAGTAATTTACAATTTACACAAAGTTATTAAATTACAGAAGGGTTAATATAGACACACTTTCAAAGCATAATTTTGAATGGTGAATTATTATTATTATTATTATTATTATTATTATTATTATTATTATTATTATTATTATTAATAATAATTTCTTTGTTTATTTATTTATTTATATCTTATTATTTGTATCTTACCTTATAACTTACTTTGGAACTGAGAAGTCAGAAAGATGTCATTTTCGACCTCTGTGCATTAGAACTATAAAGTGTGGGAAAAACATAGATGCCTCCATGTTTGATTTTTGTTAGCAGCAAACTAGCCAATTAACTATAATATATACTTTCCTCCTAAATTCTGCAAACTGTATAGTCATTGTTACATTTAACAAGCAAATATATCTGTATTCTTATTGCCCATAAGCAAACACTTGTATATTTAACATATCTTATTTAGAGGTAAGAAAAGTTCATTTGTTTTCTTCAGATGCTGCACACAGTGAGAGACAGATGCAAATGCAGGTAACCAGTTCGTTAATCACCACAGAGAAAAAATCCAAACCAGCAAGCAGAGATTGGCTTAGTAACTGGGCTCAGCAAGAATTGAAAAAACAGGAAATCAGTACAACAAGCAAAGTATTGGTATAGATAGGTACAAAACACTGAGCATATACTTGGCAGTGTGACTGTGTTTTGAGAATCCTTATATACTGTGGATGACAGGTTAATCTGATTTGAGTGAAGCTGTGTGGATTCAGTACTCAGGTGAATGAGTTTCCTAGGAGGAATTTTGATTTGAAGGTGAATTTTCTGTGGCTTTTCCTAGCCTGATGTTGGGAATTATAAGTGTCAGCCACTAGTCAGTGCAGCATTATTTTGTGTTGAATGTCCAAGCCTACAGTAAGATTTCAGAGGAGGCTTGTCTTAGAACTAGAATATCATTATGAATAATAAAAATATTTTTCTTTTATTTAATTAACTTATTTTTTCCATTTCCCATGGATTAGAGTAATGCATTTTCCATGCATACATTTCTTTCATTCATTTGAATGAATGAAAATGTCATTAAAATAAATAATTAATTTCAAAACTGCATAGTGATGAATTTCACTTTTCCAATGTTTTTAATGATTATATACAGGATCAAGCAAATAATCTGCTGCCTGACACTTTATATAGTCATACAGTTCAATAAATTTTAAATATAATAAGGTAATTGTTAGATAATTTAACAATTACCAGTCTTACCACAGTAAAAACTGAGATTCTTACATTATATGTGGTGCTGTTTAGTGTTTTGCTTTAAGTCTTAAAGCACAGCACTTGAGAGATAAAGTGCTTTTTGCTGTCACATTTATTCTGAGCTCTCTCAACATTAGTCACATTTCTGAGTTGAAGCCAGAGCGGATCCTAGCTAGTGAGGATATCAGCTATCAGTCTACATGTCTCTGCAGAAGGGGAGATTTGTCCCCATGCGGGTGGATGGTTCAGTGTGATGGGATTACAGAGGCACAACCTCACAAGAGACTAGGTGTCAACAAACTGTCATCCTATTGGCTGGTAGGCATGTGAGAAGGCAAGGATTACTCCTAGCCAGAGCATGATTGATGTATCATCTCCCGCTTTGTTGGCGACTAGCATTTGGAAATGGAAATGCATAGCTGGAGGTGAGGGAGAGAGCTTGTATGAATGGGGGAAATTGTGCTAGAAGAAAGCTAGGCTGGAACAAGGAGGATTTTTCCCAGATGCAACACACATCACACTGGCATTAATTCAGTACTAGTCAGGTATAATACCACACAGTTATAAGCTAGTCTAATAGGCCATGATTATTTCTGATAGCTGAGGAGAGATATCTATTTGTGTCCTAACACAGAATGTGAGGTAATGAAGAGGGCTACTGTCTTACACTGTGTTTAGAGGGTACAATGTGTTTAGAGGCTTAGTATCAGAAAACAGTTTCCTCTTATTTAGATTAAACATTTGTATTGGCTGGCATTTGTGTGGAAAGTGTGTGTTTCACAGATTCTGACAGAAAGATCCTGCACTGAATTGTGAGAAGAGTTAAAAAAGATTATCTCTATCCACCATCTCTGCCTCCTTCAATAACAGCTGTATCAGCAATGCGGGCAACCACCCATCTTGCCCACCTCTCTCATGGACTCTTCACCCTCCCTGGGCCTGGCAGAAGGTACTGGAGCATCTGTGCCACCACCACCACCACCAGATTCCACAACAGTTTATTTCCCTGAGGCAGTCAGATTACTCAACATCTTGCTAGCTCCCAGTGCTAACTTGGACTATTCAAACACCATCTGAACATGTGCTTCAGTGGACATTTCCTGGACCCCACTGTTCACTGAGACAAATCTGGTCTTCTTTGATTTGCTACATGACCACCTTCCCATTGGAAAAACTTGACCTTGATTCAATATGATGGTTTTCATGATGGCGGCCATGTTCCGGACATAGCCTAAAAGATAGATATGTCATTTTCCCTTTCATTTCTGAAATAAAATGGTGTCCTGTATATATATATACAGGTTGCTCCTGCCTTGCGCCCTATGCTGCCGGCTAGGCACCAGCTCTCCCATGACCCTGGGGACAGGAATAAGCGGTTAAGACAATGGATGAATGAATGAATGAATGAATGAATGAATGAATGAACATAAAAGAACAAAGATAAAAATTAGTGCTGTCACACGATAATTTTTTAGTTTTTTTTAATTTAATGTTAATTGTGGTTTTAACACACATTTAATAAATTTTTAATCTATGTTAATTTTTTTTAGTGGTAATTTTTTAATCGCAATTAATTCTTTTAATTTGATAGCACTAATAAAAATGCAAAAGGTTGTAGTTGAAAAGTAATAAAATAATATACTAATTGATAAAAGTAAAAATAAAATGCAATAATCTTAGTCAAATAAAATAAAGTAAAAGAAAAGCAAAGAAAAGAAATTATAAAAAGATGAAAAAAGAGCTCTCTGGGCCCTTAGAACAAAGGTGGTTCATGCATACAACCTGCTATATAAAAAATAAATAAGTAAGTAAACATTTATTTATATAGCACTTATCCAAGATAGTCTACAAAGTTCAATTCAATTCAATTCAATTTTATTTCTAAAGCACTTTTAACAATGGACATTGTCCCAAAGCAGCTTTACAAAGACAAAAAAATCCAAACATAATTTATAGGTTTTATCCCTTACTGTTATGCCAAATGAGCAAGCCGATGGTGACGGTGGCAAGGAAAAACTCCCTTTGAAGTGCTTCACAACAAAAAAAAACACAAGGGAAAAAATAAATATAAATCTATATTGTTATGAACGGCCAAGGGAGTAGGACCCAACTGCGGCATGCCAGCCTGACTAGAGCGCCGGCACGAGGGGACAGAGACATGAGTAGAGTGTAGAGAGAGTAGAGTTTCTTTTTTTTCTCTCTTATGAGCTTAACGTGAGACAGTGGCAACCGCGGGGCGCGAACCCAGCTCCACAGGCACAGCACGCACCAGCACCTTAGCCCACCACACTATCGAGGCAGGCGCTGGGTGTGCTCGAAACCGGCATAAACGGCCGAGAAGTGAAGACGGAGACGTTCATGTATCCCAGAAGTTCCCGACGTGGGACCACAGGATGCGTGAATGTGCTTGGTGACTAATGTAGGTATGGGTTCTCAGCCGACAACGTCGCTCCTCTAGGTAAATAAGCCCAGGGGAATGGTTAAACAACCGGGAGAGAGAACCCAGAAGTGTCGGGGCCAAAGAGATTTCGGATGGGTGATGTGTGAGATGATGTGCATGGGCTAAAGGGCAAAGACAGGAATCGCAAAAGTGCGAATACAAACAAAGGGAGATATCATGAATAAATAAACAGGGAGAAGGACACTAAACACCAATAGAAAAGAGCCGCTTTAGAGCTGACTAAAAGAAAAACAAAAGAATGAAAGACCACTTCCTGGGTGTAAAAAAATGCCCCAAATAACCAAGCATAAATAATCAATGCGGAAACCTCTTTGCATTTCCTCTTCTTTCTTTCTATTTCTTTCTTTACTTTCTTTTCCTTTTTTTTCCTTTTTTTTTTTTTAACTTACGAACTTTACAAGAGCCGAGACACTAGTCTCAAGTAATAATTCGCTGGAAAGTATGTTGTATCCTAATATGATGCTCTCCTGGTTCCCACCTGGGAGACCGAGGGGGAAGAGAGAGGGCACGTCACCTCGGTTGTTGAGGGTGACATGAGGGAAGGCGTGAGCTGCAAGCGCCTCTCTAAGATGGCGGAGGTGACACAGGAGGGAAGTCACACCAAAGAGAAACTCTGACCCTGGATATTACCTCCCATTAAAAAATGGTACATATTACACCTTGCCCTGTCAGTGTTGTGCTAGAGAGCAGGAAAAATCAGAGGGTGTGACGGTGAACCCTGGTCAAGCCTAGCCTTAAATAGAGGGGAGCCCAGGTGAACCTCATCACCCCTAAATGCCGCGTGGCTGTCTGGGAGTCGTAGTCTTACGAGCAGGCCGAGGACTAGTGCTCGTGCGCCACCTCCCAGCAGCTGGCCATACGTCCGGCTTCCTCTGGTGGCAACGGCTGGAGTGAGCCAACCCCTAACATAAATAAAACATAATGCAAGTTAAAATAACACATCGAACAATAATAGAAAAAAAAGTAGATTTGACCATCCACAAAGGCTACAGAGGTGTATTATGTTTTTTTTTTTTTTAGCAACTCCTTGAACCCAGCAAGTGTAATATCCGGGGCAGACTATTCCATAAATTAGTAGCACAAATCGCAAATGCACAATTAATTATCAACTACAATTATTTAGTTTTACTTAGTGCAATAATTTAGTTTTTGTTTCATTCATTACTCTGAATGTGTTTATACATTTTTGTTCATTCAATGCACTACCAGAAAAAAGCAGAACTATAATAAAAATGAAGTCAATGAAACCAAAATTGCCAATCAGTGTTAGGCGATTTAAGATAAGGAACAAAAACATCACACTGCCACACTGCAAGTGCTATGATGAGGCTGCTTTGCATTTCATTTGAGTTTAAGAAAAGCTTCATTATAGGATTTTTTTGCTTATATTATGGGAGAATGAAAGGCTGTGAAAATCTGAAAGTGGACCTTTCAAGACAATTGTAATGATCCCACACTGAGGACGGAGTCAAGTGCAGTAATTTTATTTTGCACACAGGTGGAGACAAAAACACAAAAGGAAACAGTCTACGTACAAAATGGCAGTCTATATACAAAAACACAGTCTATATACAAAAAGCACAGTCTCGATACAAAAATCCAAGGCAGAGCGTGACGAATGGGAGCAGGGTGTCCAAAAAACACAAACGAGTCCAATTAACCTAATATGCATGTCTTTGGACTGTGGGAGGAAACCGGACTGCCCGGAGTAAACCAATGCAGACACAGGGAGGACATGCAGACTCCACACAGAAAAGACCCAGACCACTCCACCCGGGGACTGAACCCTGGACCTTCTTGCTGTGAGGCAACAGTGCTACCCACTGCACCACCATGCCACCAAGACGTAGGTACAAACCACACAATTGTTATTTAGGCCCTGATAAATAAAAACAAAGAACTGAAATAGGGAATACTTTCCTTTTCCCGTGAGTGTATAATTTCTAACAGTCATGATCCTGTTTATTTTAAAAGTTACTGTACCACTCAATTAAACCTAAATGGGTGGCTATTGATATTTTACTATTTTCTTTTTCAACTCTCTTTACCAAATTTGTTGACTAGACCTTTCACATGACCTGCATTTTAGGGAGGACCATAACATTGAATAGGAAGTCTGTTGATTTACAGCTGAACAGCCTAATGCGCACTTAGGCTTTCAAATATATATGCAGTAAAGACTTAAATACACATTATTTAATGTCCTAGAACATGAAAATGAATGATTGTGGAACCCAAAAACAAAATTGTGTCATTGCCAGTTATTTGTACGGTACATTTTGCATGTATACTACTGTATATCTTCCTCCATGATAATTTACATACATTGCAACGCAATGCAGGGCTCTTCTTTTTAGTAAAGTAATTTATTATATGACTTTGCACTTAAAGCTGATCCCCAATTTGCTTTTGTTTATTAAGTAAAAGTAAAATAGATATTGGAATTTTCTATCTGCATTAATGATGCAAAAGCCTAAAAAAGGACATAAGGACATCTTTGAATTCCTCAAGCAGGAATAAAGATGCAAACCCATTCTTTGCACTCATGATAAAAAGCAAAACGTGTCAATGGAAAAATCAATAAAATGTATGAGGTGTGGAAGGGAGGTGTGAAAAAAAATGATATGACTTTGCATTAATGTGGTTTTAGGATGAAGGAGATCCTAGCAGCTCTGTGTGAAAATGGAAAGCTGGCTCCTTCATCAGGAGAGAATTCATCTACATTTTTGATGTAACTGAACTGCATGAATAAAGGTACAATAGTCAATTTTTTAAAATTTCTTACCACTGCAAATGACCCAATGTTTATCACGTGCAGAACATGACAAAATATTTTTTTAAGTAATAGCATAAGCAAAAAATGTGGCTGAGAAAACACTGAATGCCTGAAGTCCAATGCAGCATGCTTTGCTGTGTTTACATGGGCCCCCCTGTCAATCTTTTTATACACAATCCACAAAACCATTTCACTACACCCAATCTCAGTCTGTCTGGAATGGAAAATATGGCAAAAATAATTGCCATATTGACAAGAAAAACTGTAAAACTAGAATTAATTTTTGTAGCACTTTTCCAAGATGCAGTGATTTATTACTAGTGAAGAAGGTGACTGAGCTGGATGCATTCTTGTTCCTCCTGTACATATGCATTGAACTGCCTGAATGGCCGACTTTACATATTGAATCAAATGCAATTTAATAGTGGATAAATAGGCAGCTAAGGTAATGCTTTGGATGAACAACCTTTATAGAAATGTATGTAGTACTGGGTAACTGCCTCAAATTCATATGCACCTAATGAGCACCGACAGTGATGGTCAACTGAAACACTCAGAGGAGTTTACTACAAAGAAAACAGGACAGCAAAGGCACTCTTGCCCAGTCTCACAGGGTCAAATCAATATGCAGCAAATTTCACACACTTATAGTGCAATAAATTGGCTGTCAAGCAGTTGAATGGCATAGGGTGCAAAATCACAGATTACTGTAACACTATCGCTATTATGCACCCTGCGCACAGGAAACATGAGAGTTTGATGGCCATGGGTATTTGTCTTTGGGTAACATGGCTTTGGTTTTTAGTATTTGGGTAACATGATTAGATGATACATTCCAATGAATAAGCTGAGTCGTAAGTAGAAAAGAGATGATTACAGATTTTGATGGTATGATAATTGTCTAAGAAATAATCATGATTATACAATTATTACGATTATTATGCAATAATTAACTTTACCAAAAAACCACCAGAAATCACCGGAACAATGCATGGTTTCTTATGTTGGTCTCTTTTGTTATTTATTGAATGTAAATAAGAAAAAACATTTTGCTATCAAAAAAGACAGCTGAATATTAACACAAAATATTCTGTATAACACAAAATATTAAATTCTTTTGTCCCTTAAAGTATATATTGGCATATCCATCTGAAAGAAAACTAGCCAGTGCCTGTGGGCCTAATATGTTGAGCATCATTATTAATATTACACCAAAATTATCTTTATTGATTCCAAGGGAAAAAACTGAAGTGTAATTATCAATTAATAGCTATTTCTTAATTATTTTCCTAATATCATTTTAACTTTACCTAATCCTGTCTATTACATTTGTGTGTAATGGTAGTTTGAAGTTCTATGAGGCTTGTTTAGAGAAATTAGCTGATCTCACTGTTTTATTAACAGTGATCAGATTTTTTCAGTGCTAGAAGTCTACAAGCTCCATGTCACGTTAGTATTATCCTACAACTGGCATATACGGTAGGAAGGAGTGGAAGTCCACTGAAAGAGAGGGAGGCTATGGCTACACCAGCTAAATTAATAGCCCATGGCATGTAGCCCAGTCTAATTTTTTTTTGTGTAACGTTATCTCGCAGACAAACTAGCCTACGTCACAGCCAAACACTTGCTTCACTGAAAGCCCAATTCTCAATGTTAAGTTACACCACTGAGAGTGACACATTTATATTAACATTCCCTAACAGCTCAAAATGCCATTAAGTAACATGTCATTAACATAATGTATATCTGTTATTGTACATTACCTTCATTTGAGCGTATACAGCCAGGTGGTTGTCCCTCAGGTGATTTATCATGTTCGTAGTGTTACCCACCTTCACTGCAACTTTTTTCTGGCAGGTTTTGCAAATTGGATCCCCATTTTCAAAGATACCACTGTCATTCTTTGAACACCCAAAAAACTGCCACACTGGAGATTTGACTCACTTTTTCAGAGGACATAAATCTTCTGTTGTCGTTGCCTCTGCCATAGTCACAGCAGTCCTCTTAAGTTTGAAGGCAACAGTGCTGCAGACTGCAGCCAAAAACAATGGCCACTTCGTGTTTTTTCTGGTGACCACAGGAGTGTGCTGCAAGTGTAACATTATTTTTGCTCCATGCTGTTATGTGCCCCCCAGGGAATTGGACCCAAGTGCGGCACATCGGCCCAATTACAGGTCGGCATGAAAGTGGCCGGGGTACACATGAGCTGAATAAAGCCCCTTTAAAGAAAAACCCCAAATAAAATGCATAATAAATAAGAATTATGGAAATGATGAGAATATGATCAGCAGACACGGGACGCAAACTCGGCACCTCGCGAAGAGCAGCCAACAGGCGCTCCTGTTACGCTATCTCGAAGTGTGGAGGCAAGGCTGGAGGTAGGCGAGAAAAACCGAGTGCGCGCCGAGCGAATACCGAAGCCGCTGGGAAATCCCGAAAGTGCCAGCATACTGTTCGGCTAGTGTAACTGGTGATGGGTGGACTGACGTGCAGGGGGTAAAGAGCAAACAACCAGGAAGTAAACAAAAGCAGAAAACATAAGCAAGGGGCTTAAACGGGGAAAGAAAGAAACAAAACAGAATGTGAACACAAAAGAAACTAATGTTTGCCCTTTATTAATGACCACTTGCTGGGGGCATTATGTTATATCTTTATATATCTTCGGGGCTCCTTGACTGCCTGTACCTCCGTCACCTAGCGGGTGACGCCGGATGCCCCGAGTGCCCGGCAGGAAGAGAGGCACAGGGATAGACAGAGGAGGGGCACGCGCCGTCTCGTAAAGCACAGAGAGGCCGTGAATGTGTGCAGGGACAGAGGACGCCTTCCCCGAATGAGACGGAGGGAAGGCGAGGGGAGAATGGCTAGGATGAGGTAGCTCCCGGTTCCTGGATATTAAAGCCCATCCAGGAGCGGTACCAGATAGAACCTAAAGAAACTACCTTATACCTCAGGTTACAGAGCGCAGATGTGAGGAGGCCCGTTCCCAAAATAAATAATTAAAATAATAGCGGAGGAGATCACACCCACAGGCAATGAGCGGTCCCTAAATAAAGAGACTTTCCCTGGATATTACCTCCCACCACCACTAGATGGTACCAAGTACCCTCTCCCTGACCAGCATGTGCAAGAGAGCACAAAAAAGCTACTAAGCGTGTGACAGGGAGCCCTGGTCAAGCCACTGCTTAAATAGCATGCAGACCAGGTGCTCGTCATCACCCCTGATAGGCCCCCTGATTGCCCCAGGGCATGATGGGAATAGTATTCCCAGAGTGGCGCCATTACTGACTCACTGGCAACACCTGGGGGCAAGCGACTAAATAGGTCAGCTCCCTCTGGAGATCGCAGAGGGAGAAAAACCACCTCCTGAAGTTGCCAAAGGTACCAGTATGGTGACGCTCAGGGGCAAACGGCTGACTAGGTCGGCTCCCTCTGGTGGTTACAGAGGGAGTCGACCGCCCCCCCCCCCACACGGGCGAGTGGCGGCACTTGTTCTAAAGTTTCCGCTACCGGCATAATACATATGTTTCTTATGAATGTTATCATGACGATGTTGAGGCGCTCTTACGATTAATAAATCATAAAGTTTTTAATCATGATTAATCACAAAGACAATTAATCATCTCATCCCTAGTAATAAGTTTACGTTCACGTAGACTGAAGTCATTAAAATTCAGAAATTTGTTTATGCAAATGTTTACAAACATATCATTTCACTTATAATTAACTATATAAAATTCCAGTGGGTCAAAAAATTACATACATCATGTTGACTGTGCCTTTAAATAGCTTGAAAATTTCCAGAAAGTGATGTCTTGACCTCAGAAGCTTCTGATAGGCTGATTGGAATAATTTGAGTTAATTGGAGATTTTCCTGTGGGAGTATTTTAAGGTCCACGGTCAAGGCCTACCTGTCTTTTTGCTTGACATCATGGGAAAATCAAAAGAAATAAGCCAAGGCATTAGACAAAAAATTGTGGACCTCCACAAGTTTGGTACATCCCTGGGAGCAATTTCCAAATGCCTTAAGATACCATTTTCATCTGTGCAAATGATATACAACTTTAAACACCATGGGATGACACAGCCATCATACCATTCAGGAAGGAGACATGTTCTGTCTCCTAGAGATAAATGCACTTTGGCACAAAAAACACAAATCAATCCAAGAGCAACAGCAAAAGACCTTGTGAATATGCTGGAGGGAACAAGTACAAAAGTATCTATATCAGTAGTAAAACATGTCCTCTGTGAAAGGCCACGCAGCAAGGATGATGGAACTGCAGATGGGAAATGTCCTCCGGTCTGATGAAACAAAAATGGAACTGTTTGGCTAAAATGACCTTGTTACTTATGGAGGAAAAAAGGGAGACTAGCAATCCAAAGAACACCATCCCAGCTGTGAAGCATGGGGATGGCATCAACATGTTGTTGGGGTGCTGTGCAGCAGAAGAGTCTGGGGCACTTCACAAAATAGATGGCGTTTATGAGAAAGGAAAATTATGTGGAGATATTGAAGCAATTTCTCAAGACAGTCAGGAAGATCAAAGAAGAAGTTAAAGCCTGGAAGCAAATGGGTATTCCAAATGAACAGTGACTCCAAACATACTTCTACAGTTGTAGCCAAGTGGCCACAACTTTAGAACAACAACAAAGTGAAGGCAATGGAGTGACCATCACAAAGCCCTGACCTCAATCCTATATAAAAGTTATGGGCAGAATTGAAGAAGTGCATGTGAGCAAGAAGGCCAATAAACCTGACTCAGTTACATCAATTCTATCAGGAGGAATGGGTTAAATTCCAGCAACTTACTGTGAGAAGCTTGTGGAAGGCAACCTGAAATGTTTGACCCAAGTTAAACAATTTAAAGGCAATGCTACCAGATATGAACCTCATGTATGTAAACTTCTGAGTCACTGGAAATGTGATGAAAGAAATGAAAGCTTAAATATTTAATTGTCTCTAGTATTATTCTGCCATTTCACATACTTAAAATATGGTAGCAATCCTAACTGACATAAGAAAGGGAATATGTACAAGGATCCAATGTCAGGAATTGTTTTAATGTGGCTAAATACACCAATCAGAAAATAGTCCACCAATCAAAAATGTCCAGTCTCCAGCATCCTGTAGGCAGCATCCTGTGAGATGAAGGATAGAGGATGACTAACACAAACTGTGCAACAACAGATGAGCTACTGTCTCTGACTTTACATCTACAGCATGGAGCAGTATGGCGGATATGTCTCATAGAGTGCACAGTAAGTGAACCCAGTGTTTAAAAACTCCAGCAGTACTGTTGTGTCTGATCCACTCATACCAGTGCAACACAAATACACATCACCACCAAGTCAGTGTCACTGCAGTGCTGAGAATGATCCACCACCCAAATAGTACCTGGTCTGTGCTGGTCCTGTGGGGGTCCTGA
>JAOVVH010000054.1:18633726-18653070 GCA_028566435.1 Scorpiodoras heckelii
ACCCATTAGCAATGCTTCACAGTGCAGACAGACAATGACCCAAAACATATTTTGAGAGCAGCCCAAGTCATTTTAAGGCAAAGAAGTGGAATGTTCTGCAATGGTCAAGTCAATCACCTTACCTCAATACAAATGAGCATGCATTTCACTTACCGAAGGCAAAACTGACAGCAAAATGCTAAATGCCACCAAAACAAGCAAATACTGATGCAATAAAGGACTATCAGAACATCAACTGGGAAAACCCAGCATCTGGTGATGTCTGTGGGTTCCAGACATGTATAAGAAGTGCTGCAATTCCTACACGTTTTACCTAATTTGGATGTAAATTCCCTTAAATTAAAGCTGAAAGTCTGTTCTCATATTCCTTATTTAATTCCAACTCCAATAGACTGTGGTAGACAGCTAAAATGATATGTTTGTCAATGTCTAAATATTTATGGACTTTATTTTTGCACTCCCCTAATCCCCTTAAGACTGTATCACTAAATTTTCATTAAATATGAGTATATTGTACTTTTGCTTTTAGAAATTACCCCAGGCTACTGCTCTCCAACAACGGCTAATTTTGGAGAGCAAATTAAGCCTCTGTTTTGCCACCCTAGGTCCCTCCCTGTTGAGAATGTGCTTTCTGGAAAAAATCACATTAATCACAAAAAACACATAATTGTTCTTTTCACATCATTATTGTACCATAATGGCATTAGCAAGATTTGTCTTGAGGTCCAAAAGGCAGCACATACACTATATGGACAAAAGTATTCAGACACCTACACATTACCTCCGTAGGCATTAATATGGAGTTGGTCCCCCCTTTGCAGCCAAAAAACCTTCCACTCTACTGAAAAAGGCATTCTGCAGGATTTTGGAGTGTGTCTGTGGGAACTTTTGCCCATTCATCCAGAAGAGTATTTCTGAGGTCAGACACTGACGTAAGACAAGAGGTCCTGGCTCGCAATTTCCATTCTAGATCATCCCAAAAATGATTGATGGGGTTCTGTGTGGGCCAGTCAAGTTCTTCCACACCAACTTCACCCAATAATGCCTTTAAGGATCTTGAATTTTGGACTGGGCACAGTCATGCAGGAAGAGAAAAGGGCCCTCCATAAACTGTTTCCACAAAGTTGGAGACATACAATAGTCCAAAATGTTTTGGTATGCTGAGGCCTTACGACTTACATTCCGTTCCCTGACTAATGGGCCAAGGCCAACCCCTGAGAAGCAAGCCCATAGAATTATCCCTCCTCCACCAAACTTTACAGTTGGCACAATGCAGTCAGACAGGCAATGTTCTTTAAGCATCCACACAAGCCCAGACTCATCCATCAGACGGTCAGATAGAGAAGCGTGATTTGTCACTCCACAGAACAGTTCCACTACTCCAGAGTCGAGTGGTGCTCTACTTTATACAACTCCATCTGATGCTTGGCATCGTGCTGGGTGATGTAAGGCTTGCATTCAGCTGCTTGGCCAAGGAAACCCATGCCATGAAGCATCTGGTGCACAGTTTTTGTGCTGAAGTTAATGCCAGAGGAGGTTTGGAATTCTGCACTTAGTGTGACAACAGAGCATTGGTGACTATTATGCACTATGTGCCTCAGCACTCAGTGGCCCCGCTCTGTAAATTGACGTGGACTGCCACTCCAAGGCTTGGTTGCTGTGTTGCTTAGTTAAGTGTTGTTCCTAAACATTTAAACTTTTCAATAATACCTCTCACAAATGATTGTGGAATATCTAGGTGGGAAGAAATTTCACGAACTTACTTGTTGCAATGGTGGCATCCTATTACAATGCCAAACTCCAATTAGGGGGCTCTTTAAAATGACCAATTCTTTCATAAATATTTGTAAAAGCATACACCTGTGACAATGTGACTCCTTGAAACACTTGAATTCAATGATTAAGAGGTGTGTCCAAATACTTTTGTCCATATGGTGTATATTATATTTTCTTGTATATTATAACACCACTCAGTCACAGTGCTTCAACTTCTTCTTACAACCTTGGCTATGTATTGTCAACCTAGAGCAGAAATTATTTAACATTTTTAGTCTAACTTGAAATCCTCAGCAATTACTCCACCATACTGGAGTAAAAGCAAAATGGCAAATGCAAAATGAAACAGTGGAACATACTCAGAGTATTCTCCACACTCACACTTGCAGTATGCACTGTAGATGGATGGATGGATGGATGGAAGGATGGATGGATGGATGGATGGATGGATACTTTATTAATCCCTTAATTTCCTTCAGGATTAATAAAGTATCTATCTATCTATCTAGTGCATACTGCAAGTGTGAGTGTGGAGAATACTCTATGTTCCACTGTTTCATTTTGCATTTGCCATCTCGCTGCCTGTCATATTCAGGAAGCAGTGACAAAACAGCAGCATTACAGCACATCTATTATTCAGTAGAGAAAGGCTAATAGCTCAGTTGGAGTTGCTGACACTGGAATTTTATTCCCAACCTTTTGATTTTTTAGTCCAACCTTAAGACAGAAAGAAGCATTTGTGTACGTACACACACACACACACACACACACACACACACACCATGTCCATCCCAACATAGAAGGGGCAGTATGTCTCCATATTTGGTCTTAGGCTCAGTTTCATAATGACTGCATTCTCATTAGGGTATAGATACTCAACGGTCTGGGAAATGTTTGTGGCTAAACGCCATGTATTTTAATCTCTGGCCTTCATCAGTGCATGTGCTGTCTAATCCTTTTGCCAAATAAAATGTACATACACAATGTATGAGGCTAATGGTGGCTTTTGTGGTATTCATTTCATTCTTACTGATTCATATTCATCTTTAAGAAGACAAGTGGAAAAAAAGTAATGCTTGCCATCTCAGAATTCTTAGTAATCTCACATGGAAATATATCTGTGGCAGTGGCTGCGGGATCAGGCGTGGATATGGCAATGGGAGATGGAGCGGGAGCGGCAGAAAAGGGGAGCACCTGCACCTGTTCCTTATTTCCCAAATCTAATTGCCCTTTGTCTCTCTCCCTCTGTGTGTGTGCATGTGTCCATGAGTGTGGGTGCATCTAGAAAATGAGGAATTAAAGGGGAGTGCGCGAGAAGGCATGAGAGGAGAGAAACAGTGATTAGAGAGAGCTGTGTTAATAAAAACCCCCTTTGTTTGAGGTCTCCCTCCCTGACTTGAGAGGCTTCATTTCCACACTGGTGCCGTGACCCAGATGATACACAGAATGCTGACATGGAGTCCTTGCCCCTGGGCAGCCTCCTCCATTCCCTTGTAGCCATGCAGCAGGCCCATGCGGGCACCTTCTTCTCACTGTGAGAGGACCACAAACACTGGTTCAAGACCCTACTTGTGGCACAGGCAGAGGACCAGCTGATGCTATGGGACCTGCTGCACAGCTTGCTGCACATCAGGTGCCAGCCGCCAGCATGCTGGAGTACTTGCTCCACCGGCGGGCAATCATGCAGCGGGTCGGCCGGTCCCCAGAACGACACAGAAGGCACGTCTGCTTGCTAGACTACAGCACAGCCGGCTGGCCATTCTTCTTTGGCCCGCAGCTGCATGATGCTTGCCAGAGGTGGGTCCTCGCAGGGGACCACGATGCCGAGGGAATCACAGAAGAGGTGGTACTGGAGCAATTCATCGCCAAGCTGCCAGCAGGAACTGTCCTTATCCTTCTCCCCTCACCTTCACTCCCTCCCCTTCTCCCCTGGTCCTGGTGCCATGAGGAGCCATCTCCCCTAAACCTGCAACTGTACACCCCTGACCTGATTTCCTGACCCAACCTGTCCCTCCTGTGTCCTCCTCACAGATCTGGGAGAACAACCCCGTGGGTGCAGGTAGGAAGCCTGGGGCTGCGGGGACCCTGGACACTTTCAGGACCAGTGCCCCATGATGGAGGTCGGAGCGGTGGTCCGGATTCACGACATGCCACAGGTCGCCTCCAATCGAGCTGAGACATACAGAATACTGGTAAGAGTACAAGGGGGTACACACCAGGCCATACTGGACTTAGGATACAGTCAAACTGTGATTCAGCAAGGCCTGGTTTAAGGCAGGGCATGGGAAAATGTACAATGGGTGGAAGGGAAGGTGAAGATTAAATGTGTGCACAGGGATATTTATGAAAATTCTGTAGTTGCTGTCACCATTATTATTCTGGGGAGAAAAGCATAACATTGAGGTGGCAGTTAGTCCCCACCTCTCCCATCTGCTAATGTGCGGATGAATCCTGCACAAAAATAGCATGGCGTGGGATGTGCACAGTGCTGGAAGGGGAAATGGGGTTCCCCTTGTCGATGTCAGCTCTGCGTCACAGTCCAACACAGTCCATCAGCCCGTCACTCTGGAAATTCCCCACTGGGGATTTCACTTTAGAGCAGGCGTGCAACGAGACACTCCGGCACGCCTTTGACCAAGTGAGAGTAATCGATCCTCAAAGGGTTCCCACCAATGCTGTGCTATCCTACCCACATTTTGCGGTTATTAGAGATGAGATTATTAAGCTATATCAAGTGACACAAGATGCTCGCACGAGTGAAATTACCACCCAGTTGTTGGTGCCTAATAGCCACCGGGAAATGTTATTCAGGTGGCTCATTATAATCCTATGGTGGGACACTTAGGACAGGATAAAAGACTTTTCAGTCTCATCGCCTGCTTCTATTGGCCAGGCATTCATGGGGATGTTTGCAGGTGGTGTGCAGCATGTCGCGAATGCCAGCTGGTGAATCCACCAGCAACCCCAAAAGAACCATTGCACCCTCTTACATTAACTGAGGTCATGTTTGAGAGAATTGGGATGGACCTTGTCAGGCCATTAGAATGGTCAGCATGCAGCTACCACTTTGTTTTCAACTATGCAATGCAATACCTGGATACACCAAATTTACCATGTCAACCTTCTAAAACTGTGGAGAGAGGCCGAATCAGCAGCTTTGGCGACGATGGTCCCAGAGAAGGATGAGCTGGGCCCGGAACTAAATTTTAAATTGGCAAAGGAGTTTATTCCGGTCCCAATTGACAGCCATCTCTCCTTCTCCCAAGCCACTGATGTCGCACAGATTCAAAGGGAATTCTCCAACATGTTCTACGCTCTGCCCGGGCGCACTGATCTCATAGAGCACCACATCAAAACACAACCGGGGGTAGGAGTTCATAGTCGTCCATATCGCCTCCCTGAACATAAAAAACAAGTGGTCAGAGAAGAACTCACAGCCATGCTTGATATGAGTAATCGAGGAATCCCACAGTGAGTGGTGCAGTCAAGTTGTGTTGGTTCCCAAATCAGATGGGTCAGTCCACTTCTGTGTGGATTATTGTAAAGTCAATGCGGTGTCTAAATTCGATGCATATCCCATGCCTCACATTGACAAACTGCTTGATTGGTTATGTGCATCTTGCTTTTATTCAACACTAGACTTAACCAAGGAACATTGGCAGATCCCCTTGACTCCCATGTCCTGTCAAAAATGGCCTTCTCCACACTGTTTGGTTTACACCAATTTGTGACACTTCCCTTCAGTTTATTCAGGGCCCCAGCTACGTTCCAGTGTTTGATGGACAGGGTGCTGCAACTATATACAGCATATGCCACTGCCTATCTAGATGATATAATTATTTTCAGTAATGACTGACCGCAGCACATTCAACATCTCCAAGCCAACCTGAAATCGCTGAGGGAGGGGGGCGGCTGGAGGTAAAGTATCTGGGCTTCCACCTGGGTCATGAACCACGATCAAAAAGGAGGTGAGGCAGTTCTTAGGGCTGGCTGGCTGGCTATTATCACTGCATTATTTGACTGATCTCACTAAAAAGGGAGAAACAGATGCGGTCCAGTGGATAGAGCAGTGCCAACAAGCTTTCAACTAGGTAAAAGCAAAACTTTGTGGGGGCCCTCTTTTGCACTCTCCTGACTTCTCTCTCTTCTTACTGTTGCAGACAGACACATCAGACAGAGGGCTGGGGGCCGTTTTGTCCCAAGTGGTGGAGGGGGAGGACTGCCCCATGTTGTGTCATCAGCCGGAAGCTCTCTAACCTGGAGTGCAATACAGCACAGTTGAAAATGACTGCCTCGCCATGAAGTGGGCAGTCCTCACTCTCCGCTACTACCTGCTGGGGAAGCTCTTCTCCCTCTGTTCGGATCATGCCCCACTCCAATGGCTCCACCACATAAAAGATGCCAATGCCCCGATCACCCGTTGGTATCTAGCCCTCCAGCTTTTCAAGTTTGAGGTGATCCAAAGACGGGGTGCACAGATGGCTGTAGCAGACTTCCTCTCCCACCAGGGGAGGAGGGGGGAGGCTACAGGCTGGATGGCTCCCCGGCCTGAGTTGGGCGGTGGGGGTATGTGGCAGCGAGTGCAGGATCAGGCAAGCTTCTGGCAACGGGAGATGGAGCTGAGAGTGGCAGAAAAGGTGAGCACACCCACCTGCTCCTTATTTCCTGAATCTAATTGCCCTTTGTCTCTCTCCCTCTGTGTGTCCGTGGGTGTGGGTGTGTCTAGTGAGCGAAGAATTAAAGGGGAGTGTGGGAGAGAAACAGTGATTAGAGAGAGATGTGTCCGGAGAGAGAGCCACTGAAGTTCTGAAGGCTGACTTTTTTGTTTGCGTTAATAAAACCCCTTTGATTGAGGTCTCATACCCTGACTCGAATGGCTTCATTTCCACAATATAATTATTTGGCTGGTATTTAAAATACCTATCTAGCTAACAAATTATGGTAACTTGTGTGTAATGGACATTTAATCACTACTTTTACATAAAACATTTTGCTCTGCTACCAACTGCCATTGCACTGTCCTGGCTACTTCTTTCCTTTTACACAGAGATAGGGATCTGTGTGATTCATTCAAACACATATTGGTTATACTTTTGAAAGTAGATCAATGCTTCTAACTAATGCTATTGATTGTGGATGTGTATTTATATAGGAGTTCTGCTTTTTTTTTACCATGCCTACTTAAGACAAGTTTGTCTTGTAGTCTTGGTGCTCATTACAAGTTATGCAATTTTTTCCAGTGTCTAAAAGTTAGGAAACATATAAAAACATATAAGTTGTGTTCAAAATAATAGCAGTGTGTTTAAAAAAGTGAGTAAAGCTCAAAATTCTTATAATAGTGTAATGCTCCAGAAAATGGCAGACACACACAGGTGAGGAGATATGTGCCAGCGGGATGTTCAAAGGATAAGGCAAAAATCGTAGTGAAAAACAGACGAGGGTCAGAAACAAGATGGCGGAGAGCAGAGCCGAGATGGTAGGCGAGCGGGAGGTCAAGCAAAACGGGTCGAAAATTGGGAGAGCAAAACAACAAGTGGGGCAGTCCAGAAGCAGAGTCAAAAGGGGAAAAAACAGGTCGAAACATGGGGAGCTAAATGACAATTGGAAACGGCTTGGTATGTGACTGAAATACAGAGGCAATACTTCGCGGAGAACTACGTAAACAGGTGAGTATATATTGGAAGTACAAAGGA
Source organism: Scorpiodoras heckelii (assembly GCA_028566435.1). Lineage (NCBI taxonomy): Eukaryota > Metazoa > Chordata > Actinopteri > Siluriformes > Doradidae > Scorpiodoras > Scorpiodoras heckelii. Next base: position 18,641,196 of record JAOVVH010000054.1, read on the forward strand.
GTCACATGACTAGAACTTTGGGGATCCTGAGCGAGTGTGGCAGGGAGAGTAGGTCACGTGGTAGGTCACGTAGGTCTGAGTGAGGCTCCTTATCGGCAGCCGGCTTGACAAATAGCTTTTATTTTCATTCACACAAATGCATTGAGAACACTGCACATTCTATTCCAAATCAAAACATTAATTAAAATTGATCAAATTTGTTATTATTTTACAGGAAGAGAAGAGAATTATTAGGCTGTTCTTTTTCTTTGTAAACTCTAGTAAACATTTTTCTCTAGTAAACTCTAATTTACTACAGAAACTGGAAAATGCTTGAATATTTAGCTTTTGTGTGAATAACTAAACTAATATTTAGTTGTATAACCACTGTTTCACATCTGAGTTGCGTGGAGTCGAGCAATTTCTGGCACCTGTGAACAGGTATTCCAGCCCAGGATGATTGGACTACATTCCACAATTCCTCTGCATTTATGGTTTTGCCTCAGAAACAGCATATTTTATGCACTGGGTTGGCCATTCCATAACGTTAATTTTGTTTGTCTGGAACGCTTACTGGTGTGTATAGGGTCATTGTCTTGTGAAACACCCATTTCAAGGCCATTTCCTCTTCAGCATGAGGCAACATGACCTCTTCAAGTATTTTGATGTATTCAAACTGATCCATGATACCTGGTATACGATAAATAGGCCAGGCTCCATAGTATGAGAAACATCCCCATATCACGATGCTTACGCCACCATGCATCACTGTCTTCACAGTGTACTGTGGCTTGAACTTAGTGTTTGGGCGTCGTCTGACAAACTGTCTGTGGCCCCTAGACCCAAAAAGAAGAATCTTGCTTTCAACAGTCCACAAAATGTTGTGCCATTTCCCTTTAGGCCAGTCAATGTGTTCTTTGGCAAATTGTAACCTCTTCAACAGATGTCATTTTTGCAACACTGGGACTTTGCGGGGGCTTCTTGCTGATAGCTTGGCTTCACATAGGCATCTTCTAATTGTTACAGTACTCACAGGTAACTTTAGACCTTCTTTGATCTCCCTGGAGCTGATATATAATTTCTACCAAAAACAGTGATTGATCTGGTTAGTAATGTTGGACTGCTATTATTATGAACACAACTGTATGATATGAAAAACTAAAACACAGCCAGAAACCTGTCAGCACTTCTATGAACCTATGTATGGCAGTCTGAGAAATGTTTGTACTTAGTTAACCTTGCTTTTGTTGTCTAAAGTTCCAGTTTATTAAACACAGCAGTAAATGCAGTCAGTCTGCATAAATATGTCTGAAACCTTGCTAGCTTTGTGTAAGTTTCTCATATGTTAGTTATAAAGTTACACCTGAAATAAGCCAAGTCAAATCTGTCTGTGATCACATATCAGCTGCCAAAATGTCTGTTAACCTCCTGTGCCATCACATCATCATAAAAACATAGAAAGTTTAAAAAGAAAGTATATAGATGACTGCCGAATTTTAAATATTTAACTGACCTAAAAAGATGAGAAATAAGAAAATCTATCTGGGAGAGCAAAACTATTCACTCCGTGAAGAGAGGGAAGAGATGACAATGAGGCTGCTGTTCAAATGGTGTGAGTGACTTGTACATCAGGTGATGAGACTAGGGGCTGGGAGACTGATGTGAATAAGGCTGATAATAAAAGTTATCTCATTTCTCACTGTAATTAAAATTATCAAGTAGTTTTTTTTTCATAAGAGCATAGATTAGTTTAAAATGTAGATATAAATAAGCATCTCAATGCAATTGAAAGAAAATCTTAAATGCAAAATTTTACTTTTGAGGGTAATTGATTTTAGAAGGCTAAAACTTTACTTCTGGTTGAGATAAATACAGAAGAGAAACATTTCAGTCCAGGAAGCCTCTAGTAGAAAATGTACAAACTTGACTATGCGAAGTGTTTCCATGGGCCATCAGACATACATATATTCCTATGTTGTTTTGAATATGAAACTTTATTCTGCCCTCCTTTTTTACTGCTATTTTAGCTACATTCATCTGCTTTTCATAGCCAGAAATTAAATGTCCACACAAGTGGCTGACATGGCAGTTCTTTTTTATGACTGATTATAAACAGTTGAATCACTTTGTGTTTTTCTTACTGCATGCATAGGTGCTTTTCCTAGGTTTTATTTAGTCAAGAACAGCATGCTCATATTTTTTTCTCTGTGATTCATTCCCTATTTCCCCAAAAGTATTGTAATGTCAGCGGTGAGGAGTGTTTGCAGGAAGACATTCTCAGACACAATAGCTGACAAGAACAACATAACCATTTATTGAACAGCAACCAGGAATAGATGAGTGTGGGAACTGAGAATTAAAGGGAGCTATGAAGAGCTTGAATTACATGCTACACTATGGAGGTTTACTAAGACACACAGACAGTTCATGAAGGGTGGGGTGACAAACAGCCCAAGTCCAGCCCATGCAGCATGATGGGAACACAGTCATTGTACTAAACCTGGAGGTTGCCACCCACTCCCTAGAATCCAGTGGCCAGCATCACAGTATGTATATTGCATCCCTTTCAAAGTTTCCTTTAATTTTTCCTTTAATTTTCACTTTTAAATTTTTTAAACACTAACACAAAAGGAGAGAACATTGAGGGACTACAATGCATGTGGATGTGAGAGGTGTTTTCCTACTGGGTCCATATTAAATCTGTTTGTCACATTGGGTTCTCTTTAAGTACAGAGCCAGTCTAGGTAATCCTGTTATACTCTCATTCCATGAAGGTAATTCTGCTGTTCTGCTGCAGCTGAGGTATCACTTCCACATCACTTTCATTTAAAATCCACTCTGTGGCCTCAAGTGAGCTACCACCTTTAAGGCCAGTGCATCCTGTGAGTAATCTCTCTGGCCTCATATGCCAATATAGGTCAAGCTAAATCAAAGGCTGTAAATCAAGATCCAATGGAGATTTTTTGTTTTAAATTATTATCTTTCAAACAGAAATAGCATACTCGAAACTGTAACAATGAGGAATTTGGCATGTACTAATGGACTTGTTTCAGGTGTTTATTGTGCACAATAGAAAATCCCAAGCAAACATAAGCCAAAAAACAGTCCAAAAACCAGAGTTATCAAACAATCCAAATAAAAGTCAAATAAAATGCAGAAAGGAGCAAGGGATATTCTAAAAACTAATTAGTAAACAGTGTAGTCAGTGAGGTACTACATGCATTTGTCTTGGTGTTTGAAATCCAGTAGCATCTATAATAGATGTACTGGATTGAATTTTCTGATTCTCAGGGACATTTGTTGCCCAGACCTTGTGCTGCAGGGAAGACTGTATTCATGGAAAGTTGACAAGATTTAAATTTTTATCAATATAATAGAGGATTCATTTGCCTAAGGATATTAAAGAGACCAATTAAATATGGACTTATTTAATGTAGCCTGAGGCGGAGGTCCTTTAGGATTGCCAGACCATCTGGGCTGGGCATATTTGTGAATGTTTTCTACTATCTGCCTATGCCTTCAATGTGTGGATAGCTCTCTGTAGATGAATGTGCACTGATTCCCAGGTGTGCTTGCTTTGGCACATCTAATTACCTACTCCTGGCACATTCTAGGTTCTCACTTAGGATGTGTCAGGATAATATAAAACATACTGTAAGTGTCTCAGTGTTGTGGATGTGTGTTCTGAGCATAACCTGATCAGGACAGGGATTAACTGCTGGTTTTATTACACTATGAGCTAAATAAACATCCAATTATCAGGCACTGTTTTAGTATGAAAGATGAAAGATAATCAGAAGAAAGGCTGAGGTTTATATCAGTTTAAGGAAATGCTAACGTGTCTTAACCTAACTTTAAGGATGCATATCAACAGAACACCTTTTCCAAAGTGGCTGACTTTTCATCAGGGTCTTTAAAAAATCTGCCTAGGATTAATATAATTATGGTCTGAACTTGAGATACTAATAAATTAGTTATAAAATTTATTGTCATGTAGGATCATGGTTTGTATATTAGATGGATTTGCACTGGCATCCAGGTGTGCTTGCTTTGGCATGAAGAGAGCATCTGGGAGATGCCTTGGAGTTCTACACAGGGCACAGGTGTTAAATAACAACACATTTTGTTATAGCTTAGCTTGAGGGTTGAGGTGCACTGTATGCCACAATGTCTCCAACTTAGTTAGGAATAGACACACTTTATCAAGTGGTTTTGTATTTTAATTTGGGCACTTTAGAGAATTAGTGCTACCAATCTTCTATTATATATTTCTATGGTGCCCACCTTGTGGAAATAAAGAGCAGTGGAAGCTGCAGCTACATGGCTGACATCCCTAATAAGAGGTGATATTTGTTTGTGAACTTCTGTGGAGTCTGTGTAATGTTGGACACCTGGTGGTTGTTACAACATTCAACCCAGAATAAAGTGAGTAAGTTTGTAACCCTTGCAATTTTCTAGAGTACCTGAGACATGAACATGATGCTCTTTTGATTAGAAATGAATCCTTCATTTTGAGAACTGCTCGCCTATGAACACTTTTTTCTTAGGACATCATTAACAAACCTCATTGGGGGTTTTGCCCAAGATCATATGCCTAATATTCACCTTGCCTCTATGTGTTATTATCTGTTTTATGTTTCTTTGTTTTCTGCCCCTTGTAGAATACAAATTAAATTACTTGCACTATGGGCAATGAGAAGCAGAATATATAGCAACCAAATCCAAACCTGATTAATGTCTAAGGTTACTTAATTTGTTCGTTCGTTCGTTCATTCATTCGTTCGTTCACTTCTTCGTTCATTAAAAAAACGGAAAAACCCCAGAACAGCTGTGGAGAATGGTGTAACCCAAATAAATGCTATCTCTCTATGTTCTTCCTTGAAGTTAGAGTTATGTTATGTCCAATGTGTTCAACTGGGTTGAGATCTGATGAGTGTGAAGGCCATAGCATATGATTTACATTATTTTTTTCCATCAAATTATTTGGTGATCTCTCATGCCCTGAAAATGTGTGTGGAGTCATCATAGAAGTGACCATGCCCATCAGGATAGAAATGTTTAATTACAGGATAAAACATGATCAGTCAGAAGAATGTTGTATTGATTTGCAGAGATCCTTCATTCTAACGTGACAAATGTAAGAAAACCATTGCAGCAAAAGAAATAAACACCCCCTAAGCGTGGGTTATCCTTTAAATTGTCCACCATCTGTATGTAGTTACACTGTGTAACTTTTATTCTGCCAGGTTCTGATATGCAGGGTAAATATTGATCTTTGGGAGAAAAGGTCATCTCATGGTCACTTTCCTTGTGAATGGATATGAAGGGGAAACAAGGCACATGATATTATATCCATCCATATTGTTAATTCCCCCTTGTTCCACAAAATGACAAGGTTATGTTGTGACAGCCACAGAAGGCCAGACCCTAGGGGGGTTTCAAGAGACTGAATGACCAACAGGGATATGGCTCTTCTTTTAAGGATACCACTGCACAGGATGACAGTAAAAGTAGTCTCACTGCTCTCATGTGTAGAGCTAGTGAATATGGGATTAGAGGCATGTTACCATTCTGTGCACTTTTGTTCAAAGTAATATGACATTTTTCTCTATCCAAATGAACAATGTCAGCTACTACAAAGTCGTGGCATAAGGATTTGTTGGTACAGCCATTTTCCAGAGAGTCCAGAAATATCTATCTTCCTCATACATTTGTGTGTCCTTAACACAATCATGACTGTAGTTTTCTATAAATTTATTTTTCAATATATATACTGTATACTGTATATAGCAACATGATCTCTTAGCCCTTCTGGTTCATTGAAAAAGAAACGATTTAGAAATTCCCTCATTCTATGTTATTGTATAGCCATCAAAATGAATAAGGTGTACAGCTAGCAGATAGCAGACACCATACTAAGAAACTAATACAATTCAAAAGGAACATTATACTCTTTAATGTCCTGTGCTGATACTTTTCCCCTAGTTTTAAGAACCAACTCTGAGGACATCACCATTGACCTTTTTCCTGTGATGCGGTTATATGTTATATTTTATTTGACCACGGAGTCAAATATTTAGCTACTCTCTCTGTAATGCTTAGGCTGAAAGTGAACCTTATCTATAGCCAACTGCAGACTGTGGCTACTGTGATTTTATAGGAATAAATACATCCATAATCATGGAATCTGTAAACGTCTGTACAAGACACATTACTAGGTACATTTTTCTTGAATTCATTTTGGATTTTGTAAACAATAAAATGTTCTATATACATTTTTACATAAACAGTACTTAATCATGTTTTGCCATTATACAATGTCATGCTTTTAAAATAGAAAAGAACAAAAATAATATATCCTAAGCATGGTAATCATATTGTTAGGATCAAACCCATATTAAACCTTCTGGGATATGGGATATACACATGAGCAGTGTAATTTAAAAAATGCCAGAAAAAAATTTGAATACATGAATAGACCATGGTCCCTTCCACCAGTGATGGAAAGGGACTTTGAAGGCTTTGGATCAGAAAGACAAGAAAGGAAAGAAATAGCATGTTTCTTGGAAGGAATGCATGCACCCAAGAGAGGTTTAGTATCCCCGTCAGGAAAACAAACAGAGCAATGAGCAGAATGTCCAAACAGTCTACAACAAATGTTTTGAGCACTCGTAGTAAAACATGTAAGAACAATTACTGTTAACAAAAATAAATAGATCTAGCTAAGAGCTAATATGTCTAGCACTTCCAGAGATACAAAGATGTAGAAAATCCCTTAACCAAGGGCGCTCCTTCTGTCGGGTGTACTATTACTAATGCAAAGCATGACTATATGTATATGTGTAAAAGTGTGAGGTGCTTGGGAGTGGTGATCCCCATAAGGGCTTCTTGCTTGAAGTCCTCTGTTGTCATGGTTACTGGGGGAACATTTTACCCTGCTCGGGTGTATCCACGTGGGGCTGTCTTCTGTCAGCACAGCAGTCCTGGTGATGGCAATGACAGAATTGGGAGGGCCATATGCCACGTCACCGACCTTCCTAGGATTCAGAGATTTCACCAGGACCCAATCACCTGGAACAAATGGGTGAGTAGGCTTGTCTGTGAGCATAGGGAGAGAACAAGAGACATTACCATACACTGTTCAATTTCTCAATCAACATTTGGGTATAGTCGGCCATAGCAACATCCAGGTCACCTGTGGAAGAAATACCTGGCTTCCCCCTTGCCCATGGCGTGGTAAATGGTCTCCCAGAAATCAACTGAAAGGGTGACGGTTTTGTGGTTTTGCTAGGCATCATCCTGATCTCACAGACAATGGCTGGCAACAAGTCTACCCACTTTTTTCCTGTCTACATCATGACCTTAGTTATTCTTTCCTTCAAGGTTTGGTTCATTTGTTCTACTGCACCTGACAACTGAGGTTGATAAGGGATGTGGAACTTCCACTCGATACTCAGGTACTTACAAAGCTTTTGCATTACACTGGCAGTAAATAATCTTCCCTGGTCTGAAACAATAACGAACAGTATCATGTACCTTGGTATTACTTCTTTGGCTAAAATCTTAACCACAGTCTGCGCATCTTCCTTTGAACAAGGGAACGCTTCTACCCACTTAGAGAACCTGTCTATTATCACCAACATGTAACGTAGCTTTCCTATGGGTGGCATATAAGTGTAGTCAACTTGAAGGCATTGAAAAGGATATTCTGTCATAGGCAAAGCATCATGCTTAGTGGTAGGTCCACCTTGGTTAACTCATGAGCATGTTATGTATGAGTCAAGCAATAACCTCATGCTTTTTCTTACCTCTGGTATGCAAAATTGAGATGGGATGTTCTGCATCACCCCCCTTTGCGTGACATGTGACAGACCATGGAAATGGCATGCAAGGAAAGGTAAGATGGACTTGGGAAGAGCCAAACGACCATCTGGAGCAACTATCAGTCCATCTTTATCTGGAGCACAGTTTTGACTGGCCCAGAATGAGCAGTCTTCAGGAGTCGCCTGAGACTGAATAAACAAAAGATCAATGTCACAAGATAACAAGGAGTGAGAAAATATGCTGATGGAAACATCGGTAGAGGTGAAAGGACCTAAAGGGGCCTCAGACGCTGCCCAACATGTCACCTTGTCAGCTAAATGATTACCCTTAGAGACTGAGGTGTCTGAGGTGTCATGACCTTAAACCTTAGCCACTGCCAGCTGTGAGGGCAAGGTACAGGCCTCTAACAGGGCTGTCACTAGCACAGAGTTTGTAATTGGCTTACCTTCTGAGGTGTGAAAACCTCTAGAAAACCATATCTTACAAATATCATGGGTGACACAGAAGGCATAACATGAATCAGTGTAAATCGTAACAGGATGATCCTTGAAGAAGATGCAGGCATGTGTCATGGACATCAGTTCAGCGGCTTATGCTGACCTGAAAGGGAGGGAAAGGGGTTTCCCGGATAAGGTATACAAGCATACAGAGTAGCCACAAAGAAATTCATTGGGTCATTGGGTTTAAAACATGAGCCATCTATGTAGACATGATAACCATGCTCAAAAGGAGTACTGGAAAGGGGCAGATACTGGAACTTTCATGTATCTTACCCAGACAATCATGGCCTGCACATCTTTCATCAGTGAGTGTATATCCCAACAGATGAAGAAGTGAGACAGCTGGAGAGTTAGCATTAGAAAGGGGCTTAACATACAAATTCTGTGTGGCACACAAAAAACAGTCTCTTATCCTGAACGTCTTTGCGCTATCATGTGTTGAGCTTTAATATTGGTCAAGATAGCACCAGTTTTTCAGCATCAATGACCATGAGAGCTGCAGCTGCAACTGCATGCAGAAAAGCTGGCATATGTTGAACAGAATCCAGAGATTTAAACAAGTAAGCAACAGGACAATAATTACCACCATACTCTTGTGCCAGGACTCCGGCCATCGTGGAGCCATTTCTGAGACATGAAGGTGGAATGACAGCCGGTAGTTAGGCAGACCTAGTGCTGGGGCAGAGCACAGGGCTGTCTTCAGGGTTATGAAAGAAACATACATTTGTTCAGTCCATTCAAGAGTCTCTGAGTCCTTTTTGCAACAGTCTTTTCTTAGGATTTCGTCAAGATAAGAACAGTCCAGTAGTTCACCAAGCCAAGGAAGCTTAGAATGGAATTCATGGTCCGTGGAGGAGGGATGTCATGAATCAGGGCACGGCGATTGTCAGACAGGCATCTCTCACCAGAAGACAGTAAGAAGCCTATGTAGAGGACAGAAAGATGACACCACTATAATTTAGACAAAGAGACTTTGAAACCACAGGCAGCCAAATGTTTCAATAGGGCTTTAGAACCCTCAGCACAGAGAGGTTCTGAAATGGCTCAGAAGAGAATGTTGTCCATGTAACTGGTGATGGTACATCCACCTGGCATCTGTCACATAGCCAATGTGTCTTGTACAACCACAGAGAACACGGAGGAGGAGTCAATGAACCCTTGTGAAAGGTGTGTCAAAGTGTAGTGTTTACCTTTAAAAGTAAAAGCAAAGAGTTTTTGTGAGTCCTCATGGACAGGAACACTGAAAAAAGCACTGCAAAGATCAACAACATGTATGAGTAGCTGGAATAGCTGTCTTGAAGAATTGACATCAGGCACTATTGGAGGTTTATTGGAGGGAGTGTGCAGGTTAGAAGAACTTAGCAGCGTGCGGATTTAGAAATCCCCCCTCGCCATTCTAAGTATCATAACCACCCAAAGAGATATATATACAACAAATATATATCACCATACACAGATTCTCAAAAGTTTTCTTTTCACTTTCTTGAAACACAAACCCAGCACTAGGCAGGAAATTACACTTCCCTTCTGCTAGAAATAGAAATCAGCTCTGGAGACTTTGTCTACTCTCTCAACCACCCCAAATATTGCAAAATATGCACACTGTGCCAAAATCTGCTTACAAAATACAAACTGCAAAATTGCAACATCAACTTCAAAAACTATGGAGATTTTGATCCGATGAAGATGATGAAAAGCAATTTTACCTGTGCAAAATTCCGCTTCTGAAACCAGCATTGTTAGGTTCAAACCCAGGTTGAACCTCAGGTTTGATCTCAGACCCTCCATCCTGCTTCTGAGCGCTCGGGGAAATCATGAAACACAACCACACTGGAATCTGAATCAAAAGTTCCATTTTATTGGTGGTTAAACAGAGTATATACAGTAGCCAGGATACACTGTTTAAGATGTGTCTAATTATGACGGGCTATCTTCTATCTGCATGATTTAATCACAAAAGGATCATGAGATGTTAGTAATGTCTAGACTTTAGATCTTAGTTTAGTAACTTTCTGCTTGGTCAGCAGGCAAGAATAAAAGCAGACATTTAGTAATGGAAAGTTATTTATTCTGAACAAGAACAGAGAAGTCCAGAGAGAGCAGAGAACGCAGGGCACAAAGGGCATATGAGGTCATACGAGGACAGGGATGCGTTTGCAGCACCCAGGTGTATCCCTAAACATATTAACACCAACTGTGACCTTGTTTAGCTGTTTAATTACTCAACATTTGCTCTTATGCTCCACATTTTACCATATGCCATAATTTGTCCCACCTGACATATGTAGTACCATGACACTTCTTAGCAATACATCCATTTGTTGGATGCACAGTATAATAAACTTAAATGGAAATCAATGACAAACCTCAGATTCATAAATGACAATAGTCCTCCATCACAAATATATTTTTTTATCTGTCTTTCACTGGTACACACAAGGGCAAAAGATGGAGCTGGTAATTTTGGTGTCTGACAGCTTGGCCATGTTTCCTTTCTATTGCTCTGGGTTGAGGCTGGAGGTCACAGCTAGAGAGAAGAGGATAGGGAGGGGTGGCATCTGCCCCACACTGTCAGAGATAAGACAGAGAATGATATGACCAAATGGCAAGGAGAAAGAATGTGGGGAATTATCTGGTATTCCCAGGACTTTAGATTTACTCTGAATGCCATCCAGGGGCAAACAAGACATCAATCTATTCTTGGCTTCTGAAATGAATCATAGCCTTTCAACCTTTTAACATTTGGGGTTTAGTCGGAGTGGTATAGCTGGGATATTCCTGTTAAATTTTTAGTAGTTATTACTTATAACAAAGACTAGGACTAGATTTGATGTTATAGTTCTTATCCTTTGCTTCACCTTGACTCCACTGGGGAATGAACTCGTACTCTCGGCTCTCTCCCACATCTCACAGTGTAGCACTATTGCTGATTACTCTTGGAACTGGCAGTACAAAGGTTTATTTGCGTTTCTGCACATTGTTGACTGCAATTATAATTTCACATCAAATTTATATTTTCATAAAAATAATTGGGGTTAATATTTCTGCATTTTATGCTCTTATGAATTTATGTGCTAAATTACAGTGTTCCAGCCTCATTAAAAATCATTAAACCTACATGCAATAAAAATGAGCATATGTTTCTATAAGAAATCGCAGCACTCTTGCAAAAAAAAAAAAAAAAGAAACTTGCACATTCATTTTGCTCTACTACGTTTTGCTACAAAGATGTGTGGCTATAATAAAGTGTTTTTTTCCTACCAAGGGATATAATGGGGCAACTCTAGTCTAGCTGCAAAAACAGGTGCTTTAACTTTCATATCATTTAAACCTTGTGAAAATTCTAAGTGCCACAGAAGAGGTAAAATAGTGATCATGAACTTTATGTGATTGTTTACAGTGGTAATTGATGTTTATAATAATCTGATGATCATAAAATATATTTACATGTTATTTTTGACCTTCTAAACAAGTGCAAAAAAAGCATGTAAATGAATGTGGAATGAAAAGTGTAGCTACTTGCAGCATTGCAGCTATGTATGCCACAGTTTTTTGCCATACTGCAGTTCTCT
>JAOVVH010000054.1:18685245-18701318 GCA_028566435.1 Scorpiodoras heckelii
AATGTGTGTGTGTATTTATACTGTCAGTAAAACACCACTACACATGCAGTTGAAGACAGACATATAGTGCATGTAGTTGAAGACACAAATAGTAATTAATAATCAATAATAATGTGCTCTTAATAATGTTGGCAGCCTAACAGATTAGTCAAATACAGCCCACTTACCACCATTTGTGCTTGTCAGTGTTGTGTGGAAGACTAAATTGCTTAACTAGCTTGTAATTGACAGCAGTGCACAACAAAATACTACATTCACATAGTACAAAAAACGATCAATACTCCTATAGTGCATAAGAGTATAATTATTTTTTGATTACAGGTGATTTGAGAAATTAATTGTGACTGAATAATTGAATAATGAATAATTACTGGGACACATGGTAAACATACATTATATGCCCAAAGGCTTGTGAATATCTGACCATCACACCCATATGTGGGCCTTCACCCTAGCTGTTGTCACATGGTTAGAAGCACATAATTGTAAGATTTCTATGTATGCTGTAGCATTACTATTTCCCCTTCAGTGGAACTAAGAGGCCAAAACAAATTACAGCATGACAGTGTCACTGAGCACAAAGTGGGGTTCTTGTAGACATTGTTTTCCAAGGTTGATGCAGAAGAGTTCGAATGGCCTACATAGTGCCCTCACCTAAAGCCCAGTGAACACTTTCGGGATGAACTGGAACACTGACTGCACCCCAGGCCTCCTCTCCTGACAACAATGCCCAACTTCACTAATGCTCTTGTAGCTGAATGGGTAAATCCCCACAACCACACTCCAAAATCTAGTGGAAAGCCTTTCTAGACTCAATGTCATAACAACAGCAAAGGAGGACTAGATCTAGAATGTCATATTCAGAAAGCACATATGAGTATGATGGACATTGGGCCATGCTCATAATGTTTTGGCACAACTGCATCATTAATAAATCTTAAAGTTTATAGACAAACTAATACAATGGCACTCCTTTTAAAGGTGAGCATTGTATAGACAGAGATGGGGACTCGAGTTTGCGACTCGGACACGTGAACAATCTTTATGTTTTATATTTTTTGGCGTATTAACATTGAGGAGATTTCCTTCCGTTTTGTCATGGTAACCATGGTAACGATATTACGCGTGTGCGCGCCTCGCGCACTAGTCTCAGATGACGATATCACTATGGCGACCAGCACACCTGCAGCTGTACCCTATACAGGGACGTAGCAGACGGGGGGATGTGGGTGTTTGAACACCCCCACTTTTACTGAAACACGATTTATTTCCCCCCGTTTTTATCAGATTAAAACGATACTAAAATATGCTACGTAGGGGTCGGCAAAGCTAGGCACACGCGGGGACACACACACACGTGAGTAGACGAACACTCAGTCAATCACAGCAAATGTATCAGTTATCGTCAGTGAGAAGGAAACGAGAGCTCCAGATCTGACAGTGAGTGAAGGTGTGTGAGTGAGTAAAGTGCAGGAACATCCTCCTGTCCTGTAGGATTGTGGAAGAAGAGTCAACACTCAACAGGTTGAATGAAGTGATCAGACACACTGCATCACGATAAATTAGTGAAGCAAAATTCACTCTGTCACAACGTCAGCGATTTCTATATAGTCTAATATGAATATGTATGAGGAGGTTAATGTGTGAACTGATGACATTGCTTTACAGTAAGGATAGTTTATTACATCTAGCCTACTTACTAGGGGGAATCTTTACTGTAAGTGCAAAGCTATAGCTCTTTCTATATAATAAAGTCCTATCAAAGGACTGTGTTTTGAAAAAGTCATTCTCTTTTAGTTATGTTATATTTAATACACAAAAGGAAAAGGGGAAGATAGACCCCTTTTTCAAGTAAACCCAAGTAAGTGGAGTTGACAATTTGCTACCGCAGACTTGCAGTGTGTAACTGTTCATGTGTGTCTTTAGTTGCAATGTCTAGTTGTAATGTCACTTGGTCAGTAAGGCCAGTTTAATCAGTCTATTGCATCATTTTCACGTTTTATGCCTTATAACTGATGCAATGCTTTTTTTTTTTTTTTTACTTTTTGAGAGCAAACAAGTTTTGCAAATGAGTTTTGAAAGTTTTACAATAATTAAAGACATTAAAAGTCTTGTTTTACCTCATCTTTTACTTGCATGTCTGATGTCAATACTAAAGCAACAGGATGTAGATATTTTAACTCAAAATGTGGTCAAACAAATGTTTATGCTCCACTGCTGTACAATGCATGTAATGGTGTCTCAGGCATTGTCAGTGCTCCATGGTATTTACACTATGTTGATGTCAAACAGGAGTCAGATTTAGATGCAGCACCTCAGCAGTATGAATAGTGTTGAACATTTAGGCCAAGAGGTATGAATAAGTTCTTCCATTTTGGGTGGTTAACAGTACTACTCATGGTTTTATTTCCATACTGTAGGCCTAAATGTACATAAAATGTAGAAATTCCGGAAGTTATAATTGGTCGTGATTGTAATTATAATTTGGCTTTGATCATTTCAGAGGGGATTTTACTTCCACAATCCCAGAACAGCCACACTTTTGAAAAGCTTGATACACCCCTGACCCTGTGTCATTATGTTTGGCGATAAGAATATCAGACGAGACAGCACCAACAAAACAAGCACAGACTGCAAAGTCTGCAGTATCAAAACAAGGATGCTGGATCAACCACATCAAATTTTATCAGGCACCTGAAAACTCACCCAGAGAGGTCAGTCACATTAGTGCATATGGACGATTAGCAAACATGTTTAGCTCAGCATCAGCGATGTAATGGATAGCAGCAGATGAAAGAAGGCTCATTACAACCAGAAGAGACATGAGACTTTTATGTTTTAGAGACTTGAGACTTGACTTGGACTCATGACCAAAGACTTGAGACTTGACTTGGACTTGCAAAAAAAAGACTTGTGCACATCTCTGTGTATAGATGATCTTTATGGTGGCCAATCCTTGTGTGAAAATCATGTCTCATGCTCCCTGAACCACTCTTTCAAAATTGGAGCCCGATGAATCCTAGCATTGTCATCTTGGAATATGCCCGTGCCATCAGGGAAGAAAAAGTCCATTAATGGAATAACCTGGTGTTCAGTATGTTCAGGTAGTCAGCTGACCTCATTTTTTGGGCACATAATGTTGCTGAACCTAGACCTGACCAACTGCAGCAACCCCATATCATAGCACTGCCCCCACATGCTTGTACGGTAGGCACTAGGCATGATGATTGCATCACTTCAGCTGCCTCTCTTCTTACCCTGATGCTCCCATCACTCTGGAACAGGGTAAATCTGGACTCATTAGACCACATGACCTTCTTCCATTGCTCCAGAGTCCAATCTTTATGCTCCCTAGCAAATTGAAGCCATTTTTGCCAAGTTAGCCTCACTAATAAGTACTTTTCTTAAGGCTACACAGCTGTTTATTCCCAACCCCTTGAGTTCCCTTCGCACTGTGCATGTGGAAATGCTCTTACTTTCACTATTAAACATATCCCTGAGTTCTACTGTTGCTTTTCTATGATTTGATTTCACCAAATGTTTAAGTGATCACATTCCTTCCTTGAAGATGATGTTCCCCACCGTCCTTCCACTTTTGAGTAATGCGTTGGACAGATCTTAACCCAATTTTTGTAGTTTCAGCAATCTCCTTAGATGCTTTCTCTGCTTGATGCATGCCAATAATTTGACCCTTCTGAAATAGATTAACATCTTTTCCATGACCACAGGATGTGTCTTTCGACATGGTTGATTAAGAAATGAGAAGCTACTCACTGCACCAGTTAGGGTTAAACAACTTATTGCCAGTGGAAACATAATCACCCATGCAGTAATTATTCAATGGGAGGCTCTTACCTATTTGCTTAGTTAAATCCAGGTGGTGACCTTTTTTTGGCCAGGCAGTGTATATTGTGGAGTGCGATCCAGGTGCCCTGCTACAATGGTGTGGGAACTTTGCTACACACAGCTGAGTGTCATTACTGGCTTCTGCAACTGGATGCTGGTGGAGGCAGCATTGCAGCTGTGCTTGGCTTTGGAGGGAAAAGCATTGCAGGCACTAGTGGATGTAACAGCTGTGCAGCACGGCGATATAGTTGCCTTAACAGCGGCACTTCAGCGGCATTTTGGATACATACCTGGGGTTATGGAGGCAAAACAGCAGCTCTTGAACCTCCGGCGTTTTCATGGTGAGCAGCTGAGCATGCTGGCCATTGAATTTAGTATGATGCAGGCATTCACAGGGAATTGTTGCTGGACTGTTTTGTGCATGTGCTTGTTCCTGGGGTTTGTAAGTGGCAAGTGTAGTTTGCAGCTCCGACAACTTTACAGAAAGCAGTCAGCGTGGCTCCACGTGTGGTGTTTATTCTGGGGGAGAGTGACAGCAGAGCAGTGTTGTGCAGTGTTAGAGCAGCCAGCTGGCATGCAGATGGTGTTCTGGTGGTGCAGGACGCAAGGACACTGAGTGAGCCATTGTGGTGAGCCTAGGACGGCGAGGAAACATAAGCGTGGCAGGCAGCACCTCAATTCTTGTCTTTGTGCCTGATACTAACACCTAGGTAGCATTAGATATCTGGCACTGTGTAGTGGTGATACCCCCACTTTTCACCAAAGTGAAGCTGAGCATACGGTAGACAGCATACTCAGGCAACACAGCCAACAAGTTTACAGTAGTGCTGTCAAATTAACATGTTAACATTTAGATTTATTTTTACGGCATTTTGGCAGATGCCCTTATCCAGCGCGACTTACATTTATCTCATTTACACAACTGAGCAGTTGAGGGTTAAGGGCCTTGCTCAGGGGCCCAGCAGTGGCAGCTTGGCTGTGGTGGGATCTGAACTCCCAACCTTCGGGTCAGTAGTCCAACGTCTTAACCACTGAGCTACACTGTCCCCACAAATGCGTTAACGCGTTAAAGAATTAATAATGATTAAAAAAATTAATGCCACTAAAAATTTTAATAACACATACACAAACTCATTCCCTTCCATTGCCGGGCAGGTCTCTGAAGTACAATCGAATCAGCCAATCACGTAGCAGAAGCACAACAGAACTTCCGGTGAAGTGATTATACCCATGATCTCTTGCTCCATACACACTGTGTGTGAGTTCCCTTTAAATAAGAAAAAAGAAAAGACATCAATCATCTTTAAAATTTCACTTTTATCAAATAAAGTCAAGTGAATAATGAGGCAACATTCAACAGTCATTTCTCTTAAAATAGACCAGTGATAAACGGCATTAACATTTTCAATGGTCCTACGATGCCGACCGCATGTACAACACAAATCAAAATGTGCGTTAAAACCGCGATTAACGGTCAATTTAACAAATTAATGTGACAGCACTAGTTTACTGGCCAGTTTCAGCGTGCAGCCTGAAGTGAGCTCACAGCTTCCACAGTGCAGAGACTGTAAGCCCTGAGGAGCACAGAGCAAAGCTGCACCATGGAGGTGAAGGACTGTGTATCCCCCTGCAGTCGGACGCTTGGTGGAGGCCTCACCATGAGAGATGAAGCAACTTCAGAGACTTTATTGGGAACTGTAATTATTGTTTGGGTTACGCAGTTGTAGGCTACTGGGACGGTTAGCCCTTGAGGGGGGGTGACTATGTGGTGTCGGCCACTGGACCTGAGAGCAGGTTGTGGCTAGGCTGGGCCAATTGGGTTCGGGGATAGCCAGTTCCCAGCATGCCTTGGGGCCTTTTGAAGTCACCGTGAATGTAAAGTGTGCTGCTGTGTGTCACTCCCCTCCCTTGTATGCTTGTGTGAGTGTGGCCCATTCTGCCCTTGTTGTTCTGAGTTAATAAACATTATTTTGTTAAAGGAGCAACTGTGTGGAAAATGGCTTCTTTGCATGACCCCACACCTGCAAAGTCACAATAAAAAGGAAATAATTATAAGGAAAAACTGTACCCTGGAAAGTTTGCTCTTTCTTTAGCTGCTCTTTGAAAACATGTGATAGGATTTAGTCATCCATGCTTTATTTCACCACCATCTGCCTCTTTTTAAATTCACTGAAGGGAACTCAGACAATACCACCAATGCTCCATTTGATCATCTTGAACTGTTTACTGATTTTTCACACCAGAATGGAATGGAATCATTGACTGAACTAACAGGAAAAGGTCATGACTGTTGGCTGTTCTACTGCCAACGCTTCAAACTTCTGTAATTAGCATTTAAGTAACTTTTGATTGGCACAGCAGTGCATAGGGAACCCCATGAGATCGGTGAGCACAAACATTAGCACAAACAACAATCCTGACCTTTTCCCATGATTTCAGCAAACTACCCTGACCAGGCTCATTTAACTTCTTATTCATCATCTGCGGAAAAGTAGAGCACCACCAACAAAGTGCTTATCTGGGGATCTTGATTAATTAATGATTGTGGATTACATGCAACCAGATGAGGGGAGAAAAGTGAAAATTTCAACAGTTTTACATTTATGCATTCAGTCAGGGAAATTAGTCAGCCCCTGAATTATATGACAAGTGGGTTTTATCTGCTCCAAAATGAATCTAGGTCACAGGGTGTGGATATGGGCTAATAATGAAGGCTTCCACAACTCCTAAGTCTGCTCTTCTGATTAAGAGACAGAATAAAGCAAGAGCTGTTTAAAAAAAGCTGCATGGAATACAGATGAATACCCATCTAAATTTAATGATTTGTTCCGTGCAGTGGCACACAATTTTATCAGTGGCTCATCTTCTTTTCTGCCTGAGCAACAGGATGTCAACAGTTATTATTAAAATGCCGTATATGAGAAGCTTTAGTTGCTCGGTCTAAATTGTAATGTTAAATGCGTTAAAATGTCACTTTGTAAGTAGCTCACTCATGAAATTCTTGTATGTGAGCTATAACAAGTGGCAGGCCTACCATTATTTTAATGTATTTGATTGCTTTGCATGTGCACTGTTAATTCACGATTAATGTATTGATGATTCGTGTATAATAGCATAGGTATAGCTGCAGTACCCATCCTGCTTGGGTGGATGCATACAGTACAGCCAAAATATGTCATAAATTAAGTTAGGTGTGCACAGATTTGCATTCTTTAATTTTATTTCAATGTTATGAAGAGATATGGCAATAATGTAAATTTGCCAATAATAAGAATGTGTAGTTATCCCAAAAAATGCAATGGAGATAATAATTACGAATATCTGGTGCAGAATTATGTAGCAGTGTAACATCCTAATAGTGCCTGAAAACTATGGAAAACTGTCTTCCTTTATCCCCTAGTGAGTGTTCTATATATTAAACACTACATATTGAGCAAGTGGACAAGTGGACAATCCAAACATAGTGATGTTCTCAGAATCTTGGAAACCACTGTACAGCTTTAAAAATGTAGAGCAATTAAATCATAAACTATTATGTCCAAAATGGTTCTTGAAAATGGTTCTTACCTGGAGGTACAGTCACATCAAGTTACATGGAAGGGGCCTACATGTGCTTCAAGCAGACTTTGTATTAATGTCCAACAAAGCTCAATGTTTGGTCGTCTTCTGTTCTCCATCTATACCAACTCTCTCAGTGATATCCTCACATGGGTTTTCATACTACTGCTGTGCTAATGACATTCATTTTAACCTTTCCTCTCTGAGACATTCATGTTTCTTTACCTCAGCATGTCTGGCAGACATCACATCATGGATCCTGGGGTAGTCCTGGATAACCAACTATTCATCTTGCCTTACGCTGCTAAACTGTACATCTCTCCTTTACAAACATCAGGAGGATCCAGACACTTCTACGCATAGAAGCCACTCAGGTGAAGTGCTCAGGTGCTTGTCATTTCAAAACCGGACTACTGCAACTCACTCCAGGCAGCATCAATGCCCTTCCTTGTCCTGTCACCCAGTTAGTGACATGAACTCCTTCTGGCTGTCAGAACAGCTGAGTCCATTGTTATCTTCAAAGACTAAAGATCTTCCCCTTCACCTAGCACTTTGTTTATCTAATATTTAAAAAAATAATCATTGTCATGAGTACTAACCTCCCCAATAGGGTTTTATGACTGAGAGTGTTCTTAGGTCCAGAGCTAGTGAACTAGCATGAGGACAAAGCACTTCTTTAATTTGCTCTGGAAAAGGGTGTCTCCCAAATTTGGTAAATTTAAATGTATATGAAAATATCTGATCTTTCAGTATATGTTAATAATGACAGTAATATAATGCACATTTATATATCCCATGATGTTGACAAAAATTCTCTAAAGCTAGCTTCTTATCTTTTATGTAGTACTATAAACAGTGGAATAAAACATAAAAACAAATATATAGAATTGTGCCAAATGTCCACAAAAATGTTCTTTACCCAGTGTTTCAAGAAATTTGGTAGACTTTTTTTTTTTTTCGCAGAACTTGAAGAACTGTAAAAGCTTTAAACCTTGACATTTAATTATCCTGTCACTTCACTGACAGTCTGGGGCACCTGGAAATAATCAACTTGGCATGCTACATTTACTAGGAAGGTCTCCTAACTGCACAACACACTTTCCAATAAAACTCTTTCCAGGCAGTTTAATACTTACGTTGTAAAAGCCTGGAGAGCATCAGGTGAATCAAGCCTATCTTTCCCACATAAAGCAAGCAGAAACAGATGGTCCAGGTCTGAAGCTCACACAGCGAACCATTTCTCTACAACAGGTTCGGAGGAAACACTGATAAATGAAAAGGAAAAAAATGATGGAAAGGAATTCATTCACGCGTGCACTAAATGGCACTATCAGCACCTCAGCTTTGTGTAGGCTGGAACAGGATGTTTTTGCAGCCCATGCACACACTGCAGATAAGAGGTGCATTTGGGCAGCTGTGGAACTGACAACCTGGGCAGGAACATCCGGCCATCTGGCTTCTCTGCTTTAGTGTGCAGCGAACCTCAGAGCCAAAAAACCTTCCACCTGCTCTGTGCACCAGTGGCTACACAGATCTCCTGAACACCACAGGGTTTGCTCAGTGCAGGTGCATGTTTGTACTAGAAGAGTATGTGCACACATTCAGCATGTTACATACACATAGACATTTCCCTTGCATGGAGACATTTACTCTTCAGAATAGTGACAGACTATAGAAGAGGGTTTAAGAATAGCTGCATGAAAGCAGAGACAGGATGAAAGATGGGAGACAATGGCTGTGACCTCTCCAAGGTGAGAGATTAGGATCTGCAAATGCTGATTAGGAGGGTGTCTAAAAGAGCCAAAAAAAGAAAGTAGAGTAGAAGGAGGCTGCCTGCTGATCTCATGTGCCACTGTCATCAGGAATGGATAACTATCCGGCTTCTAATTCCTCACATGGAGGTCTTATACTCTCTACATCTCATTCCTTTATTGCAATCATTTACTTTCACATGCAAGAAACTGCATCTCTAAATGTACCAGAGGATGAAACAATGTACATGGCAGAATACTAATGTTCTTCCTCTGTTAATTTTCTAGCAGTCACATACATTTTCATGTCAAAGTGTGACAATTTCCCAGATTAATTCGCATGAATAAACAAAATACAGTACAGCATTACTGGTACTTCAGAGCCTGAGAGCTGGATCAAAGGATGGTTAAATATAATTTTTATGTCATTTATAAAATGTGAACACAAGAAAACGGAGACTTGTACTTTGGCAGTGTTAGAGGAAGCTGACAGATGGAATCTTGTTCTCTAATTAATAGGGCAAGTTGTTCTCCTTAAACACTGGATCACTTTGCAGGCCTACTTAATTATTCAGACTCACAATTGCTACAGATTACTGTGTGCATAGAGAGGGGGCAATCTGCAGTGTATTTCAGCGGGCAGCCACAACAGAGCCAGAATACAAGAAAGGTGGAGGGAGGACAAAAAGGAGGAAAAATGGAGAATGGCAGAAAGGAAAGGTGAAGTCCTTGACTTGTGTTATATCATGGGCAAATTCATAAGACAAGCATAGCCATAACCTACTGTTTCTTTCCATGCAGGACCTTAATGACATATTGTTCAGAGGTGGTTCTGACATGAGAGGCAATAATTGTGTGCCACAGTGTCCTATGTCTTAATGAACTCAACAGTGATTATTATTCACATCACATTGATGCAAAATACAAGTAGTAACAAAAACAAATTATACCTAGTAAAATATACATAAACCCATCAAGTACATGGTTAACTTCCATTGTACAACCATTTATTCATCTTCTTTTAAAGACAAAATAACCCCTCCAACCCTCAAAGCTCTGTGTCATGTCTGCTTCCCCTTGCAAACCCACAAATACATGGTCAAAAACACAATATTCTTTTTAGTCCATTCAGCACCATACACAAACATTTACAAAAAAGGAAAAATAATCAGAACAACATGGAGGAAACTGCCCAAAGGCTGCTTCCATATCAGACTAGATGTCAAAAGTCCACTGTTTTTCCACACTGTCTGAATAAGCACACTGGACCATTGAACAACATGCTGTACAAAAGAACAAATGAAATGGCAAATGTGTTTCTAATACTGTATGAGGGACAAAATGAAAGAATTCTGTGTTATGCTGTCTGGGATGACTACAGGTGGGCTTCATGGAGGGGCTTTAGGTGGCTCTTGTTTGATCTCCACAGCAGGCAACAGATGCATCATATCTTTTGGTGGCACATTAATGAATCGAAAGGTAATATACAGTACAATACATTCAACTTTTTTAGCATTTACTTTTAAATGTGGCCAAGCACGTATTGGTTTATTCACATACTATTCACATAAACAAATATATACCCATATGTACACATACTCTTCATTTCCAATATGAGGGTCCAGGCACTTTCTCACTAAGTTCAGGGTTGTACAAGAAAAGACGCGTTATTGAAATTCTCTGGATGAGCCCTCAATAACTCTTTGCTATTATAAACTGTTCCATCTGTCAGACCATTCAGTGGATTCCCTTGACTCTCTAAACCAGCTTGTTGGCTTGGAATTTTGGACTGTGTTGGATGCCATTGGCTAGAGAGACTGTCACTCAGCGTCACCTCAGAAGCCCGACATCTGTGATGACATATGCACAGCTATAAAAATGGCAAAGCAGCTGCACTAAAATCTTGTGTGGTTTTTATGACAATTAACCTGATGAATGTCCCATATGACACTTTTAGCAGCTTTGCAATTAAAGCAGCATTTGAGAGGTGTGTGCAAGTATATTCAGATGAATTTCAGATTAAATTAAATGTGTTGATCAAATTGATTTATACAGTATGTATATTGTACTACACTATATAATTGAATATTAGAATTAATGATAATAAAAAACAGCCAATACATTAAATCAGTCAGTCAATAAAATAAATGAAAAATAAATTTATATTACGTGTCCATTTATCATCATAACTTCTGACTTTTCCTATTTTATTGATTCCAGCATCTACTACTCTCTTTACCACTTTTAAGATAATGAGATGAATCTGTCCAAACCTAATTGATAGATTGCGTTTGAATCTGATTGATGGTTTATGCAGAATAAATAAATAAATGTATTTATGAATAAATAAATTGAAAGTGTCAGTGTTGACCATCCTACTGATTTGAATGGAATCTGACAGTGTCTAGATTGCCCTATGCTCTCTTTAATCCCAATATAATTCAAAGACAACAACTAAAATGTTTTCAGAAATGTTTACAAACCAAGTCAAACTTACATGATGTATGATAAAATGCTTTAGGGAAATAACTCAAAGGTAAGGTAATTACAAATTCTCAAACATACACAGATCATCTAAATAAACTAAGCAAATAAAGAAAAAGAAATAACTTATCAGCTGCCAATGTTTCATTAGTTTGGCCTGCATCTGGAAGCTGGTAACTTGTCAGACAAAAATGGATTTTTCAGCAGGGATTTGAGAGTTTTTAACTGACATTCCTGAAATACACTGACCCAGTGTGAGTCTCATTGCTATTAATATGGCGTTAGTGTGCTGGTATTATTTATAGAATAGAATAGTCAAGCACAATGTTTTACTGGTAGGCAAATATGACACCCTACCGTATAAGAGTAAATTATAAAATAAAGAATAATATTCATTTATTTTACTGACAGTTTGAAACTTTAGGAAATAAACATTTATAAATAATTATTAGAAAGTTAATATTGGTACTCAGACTGATTAGATGAGCCAATTAATGGTGTATCATTTTGGGAATTTCACACATTTGTTCATACACTCTTGTAAACATGTATGGATGTACAGTATGGTGAAGTTCACCAGAGTCAACTGCTGAAATTACAAATTAAAAGGGACATTTTAACACATCTTGTCATTAATTTTAGCCAAACGTCCACAAAACTGCTAAACAGTAACCAACTGACGAATACAATATAAGCAAGAGTGAAAATAAATGGTAAGAATTTGACACTGAGTGACTTCCCATCATTGCAATTGCACCACTGTCTTTCCAGTTTAGGTGTCCTTTTGCAGCTTCTGAATGAATTACCATTAGTGGTTCTCTTGTTCAACTATTTGAGGGCAAATGTCAAATTGTCAACCACCTTTTGTCTGATGACACCGGCTATTAATGTGCTCCCTGTGCACACATAACTGGATTAGCTCCTTAGACGTCACACAGAATATCTGCAGACGTTAAATGTATTTACAATTGAGAAAATCAAAAGAAAAATTGAGCCAGTGTAGGATAGTACAGCCATCAAATTTATGACTGCTCTCTTTTTAGTGAGTGACGCTGAATTCTGTACTGTCGGAAATAACAGATTCTATCTCTGTGTACTCATAGACCAATATGATGCATTCTTATTGGTACAATTGCAAATAGTCCAACCAGGTACAATACTAAGTATGTATAATGCAGTCCAGCAACCTTATTAGAAAGTGGATGTCCATGGCTCTTTAGTGAAAAAGCAACCACAGTGATGCAATACCAACAGAATTAATGAAGAACTGGCTGCAGATTCAGTGTTCAGAGACAGACAGAGAGTGTGTGTTTGTGTGCCCATATGTGTTTGGCCCTTCTTGATCTCACAGACCATGGCTCACATGTCTCATTCTAGTGTACTGCACATAAGACCACATCCAAGCAACACCTCTTTCATTTCCTCAGTCCAGCCAACTAGGGACACTTCCTGTCTTTGAGCAGTCCCAGCACAGTACAGAACAGAACACAGGTCACACTCTCAGGAAATGAAGTCAAGACACACTCGCACTCGGTATCAGAGCTGGCTTTGAGTTATTTTCAGTGGATTGCTCACAGCTCAGGGGAGAACAGGAAAGGAAAAAGATGCTGACAAAATAACACAAAACCACAAACAACTAGGACAAGGTTGGTCCAGCACATCTAGACATTCTGGGGCGAAAAGGCAAAAGCTTCTGCTCACATGTTTATTTTCTGCTTGCCCCCTCCTCCCAGTTACGAATTGTGATGTGAGCAAGTTGACAAAAGAGAAAGGGAGAGAGATGCAAAGAGAGCTCATAGACAGAGAGTATCGAGAAAGTGAATCTGCCAGCAGTCCTCCTCTGTATTTAGATGACAGGTGAGATATCTTGCTATCTCAGGTCCATGCACTCCAAATATTCCATCACCAGGTCATAACAGAAGCGGTACTGCTCCTAGGGGAGTCACACACACACAAAAAAAATACTGACTGGTCAGTATAGTGCTGCAAATAACAATAAATATGCTAAAAGAAAAAATAATATTTTATGTTATCTTCCTTTCTTTCATTTTCCCTGACATGTGTATAAGTGAATCAAACATAGTTGCTCTCATATAACTAGGTAAAAAAGTCTTAATGGAGACTGAGAATTCTGCTGAGCTTGCTCAGTCTCACAGTTTCCATCACCTACCAGTGACTCCACCATGTTGGGTTTGACGTTCCGCAGTGTTTTAGCAGCATAGAAGACATCCACCATGCTCTGGTACTGGATCATCTCCATCAGAATAGTACCCGCACAAAACGTGCCACTACGCCCACCTCCATTACTGCACACACCAACAAAAAAATACAGCAATTGAAAATCAAACAGATATACATGCAGTGTATGATTATACAAGATTGCAGTAAGCATAACTAGATGTACAGCACAGAGGTGTGTAACATGACCATCACATAAACTGAGAGAAAGAGCAAGATTGAAGGGGAATGAAATGTCAGTTGCAGCACCCCATTAATGAGATTTCATGAAATTTGGCACACATCTAAAGAATGTGGTAGTGATACAGGGTATGACATTTTGTTTGAGCCTTTACATCACAAAATATTGGCTTGTGAAGTGCCAGACTTTTGCTTTGAGCATTATTCACTAGGTGGTGCTACTCTACAAATGAATTGTAATGAGCTAGGGTAATGCGTCCCCTTGAGGCCAACATGCTATAATTTTAGGCAAAATGGTTTTCATGTTATTGCACAAAAAGTGTTCTGAACCTAATCTACATCAGGGGTATACACAATACAATACCAGTACCATACCAGTTTCATGTGGATTGGTGAGGTTTACGTATATGATATCATCAACAGAAAATTGGTGAAGAAGAAAAAGGAAAAAAAACCTATATGACCTCTAGCTAGCTGTAGCGGCTATAATAACATGTACATCTGCACTGAGGTATGCTTTAAATCAGTGACTGCCAATATCCTTTTTCCATTTGGCATCTTATATTTCTGTCCAAATGTCCTGAACAAACAGCATTCAATAGTCTAGTGGAAAGGAGTGAAGGTGCAGTTGTAGACAGATGAGGTGATGGAGGTGTAATCAATCACAGCCAGCGTCTTGGCAGCTCTGGATACACTGCTGAGGGAGGCTACTGTATTCTGTATTAGAACATAATTGATTTCATCTCCATAATCTCTTTCCCCCTGCTAGCAAGGAATAACGCTATGTGACAAGTCTGAGTGATGTGCTTTTCTGGGCAGAGGCTGAAAAGCAGCACATGCCTGTAGGCACAAACAACTCTTTCTCCCCAGGGACATTTGTTTGTATGCATATGTGAGTACCTCGACTGCATGTGGGCATGTGGAAGGAATTATTGCTTGATGTTTTATGACCATAGCTGTGCATGTGCTTTCGTAACTGATATTTATTCAAGAAGTGTTTACTAGCTATTTCCACTACAGTTGAAAAGGCGGAGTTATATTCACAACAAAGCCTGTGTGCATGTTTGGTACTCACAGGCAGTGGACCACAGTGCGACCATCACCACATTCCCTTTGCCACTTCTGAACGTGTGCGAGCAGGGTAAGGAAGGCCTTCTTGGAGTCAGGTACATCACGATATGCTGACCAACGCAGGAACTGGAACTGGCACACCACCAGATGACCCTCCTGTAGCTAAGCATAGACAAGAGAAATAGACTATAATATATCATCCTTTATAATTTTGCAGGTCTGTTTATGAGAAGGTATACAGGAGCCCAGAGCTATTCCCCATGTTTGGCTCTCGGAAATGCAGAGTCAGCAGAGTCTGAGTTGTGATGAACGAGTCTAAAGGGAAAAACAGCACTGGAGAAATACACACAAGCTCTGATTTAGTCCCCTGCCCCAAAGTACAAGCGGCATTAATATCTAGACCTATGGCACTCCAAGAGCCTCACACAGGAAACCTAGTCCATTGACATGGGCACAGTGACTAATACTCAGTGAGCTGATGGAAAAACAGTTTCAGTAGTTTTGCAGGAAAGAAGGATGCTAGACAAGAGAGAAAAGGCAGAAAGGCAGTACTTATTCTAGACACTGCAAAAGTGGAAGCTTCAATTAGCTTAACACATGTATGTATTAGGTATGCATAAAAACTGTCTGCCCTGTGGGTATGTATTTATCCTAGGACCTAAAACACCGTCACTGTGCCTTTATGGGAATCTTTATATTGAAAGTGTCCAATAATTTTTAGACAAGGCTTTTCTAAGTAAAAAAACAAATAAAAAATGAGAGGAAATGCAAACATGTGCACTGGGAGGTGTGTCTCATGTTGTGTCAGATGTATGTACACACGTGGACAAAATTGTTGGTACCTCTCGGTTAATGAAAGAAAAACCCACAATGGTCACAGAAATAACTTGAATCTGACAAAAGTAATAATAAATAACAATTCTATGAAAATGAACAAATGAAAAT
>JAOVVH010000054.1:18728310-18740000 GCA_028566435.1 Scorpiodoras heckelii
ACACACACACACACACACACACACACACACACACACACACACACACACACACACACACACACACACACAAATGAAACATTCATTACATTAAAAATGTAATTCAATAATAAGTGGTTGTTACTAATATTTCTGTACAAAAAACAAATAACAACTTTTTTTTTTCCATGATAATAAATGCTGAAAATAACATGGCTCACAATCCATTAGAGTATCATGTCTTCCCTTCATTTTATCCTTCTTCTTTGTGACATCCCAGCCTTCAAAGAAGCTCTAGGGGAGAACATAAAAAGCCATATTTGTCAGCTTCATATCAATGGATGTAAAAATGACTGACTGATAGAGGTTTGACTTTTTTTTTTAAGTAAGTCACAGTCTAACAAATTTTTTTTCAAACTACTGAAGATAGTTGTAAGCATTAGTGTCTCTATGGACTAGTACAATTTGCAATGGACCAAGCTAGGGATTCAGGAAAAAAGAAGAAAAAGGAGAAAAAGACCCTCATAAAGCTTCCAAATATGAAATTTCTTCCTTTGACATGAGAGACCAAGAGAGAAAAAAAAGGAACACAGTCTATGTCATAAAAATCACATTTTGTTCTTTATGCCTGTCAGTACCTCCTGTGTTGCCATGGCAACGCACTAAAATAAATGCTCATTAGCCGTAGTCCCCCTGCGAACAACTCAGCATGCTCCATCCCTCAAAGTGGTCTTCAAAAATACCAAAGGCAAAGTGGAAAATGTGTAGCCTGAGAAATCACTATGTTGTCATTCAGCGAGAGGCGAGAGTAGACTTTAAAAAGTTTTTTCCCTCTCGCTCTCTCTCTCTCTCTCCCCATAAAACACCCTGACAAGTAACAAAGACTAGGATTACACACTGCTACCTTGTCTTTACTAGTGCTGCACTCACGACTTTTCTCCTTGGTGCTGCCACGCACACAAACAAGCCACATGCCAAGAGAGTTCTGTTTACTAGCACTGAATAAATGAAACACAGGTAGGAAAGTTCAAATGATAGAACAATGATAGGATTTAGGGAACAGTATAGTCAAGGACAGACCTGCAGAGGAACTGATTTGACTCTCCATGCCCAAATTTAAAATGAATTTATTTAGGATTCATCATCTGCATTGTCCTGCTGCAATGAGCTATGGCATTGTTGCCACGATTAATAAGGAAGGATGTAACTTCCAAGCCATGTTCTCATATGAATATAATCTTCAGTTACAAATCTGATTTTAGTTTGATCTAAAAGTTGCCACTTTTTCCAAGGTTACAAAATCTAAAAGACTCAATAAATGTAACATTTATTCAACAAAAGATGAACCAATATTCAAAACAAATTTGTTTAACCACTGGATAACCCATAAATGAGGGTCAATAGCTTATTTTATACTAACCAAGGCTACACCTGAAAGCTTTCATTTAAAATGATCACTTATTCACTGCAGTATAAATTATGTTTAAATTATGTTTAAAATGTCATGAACCTAAAAGTGTAATTTTATTTGTATTAAAAAATCAAGTAGAACACTTTGTACATTATTATTATTCTATAAACCGTTGCATTTTCTATAGCTTGACTATTCCATTAATGTCATCAATATAAAGCATAAACTAAGGCACACAATCTACACAAACATCCTCCTGTTCTGTTCCAGTATAAAATGATCAATAAACACTTCACATATATTAACCTTGGCCTAGATGAAAAAAATCACTGAGTTTGTGTATAAGCAGGTTCAATTCACTATTTCTCTCCATCAAAATCAATTCCCTTCCCTCTGTCTCTCCTTCCTTCATCTTTGTAGCCCATATCACTGTGAATGCTTACCTTATCCTTTTACCATGAAGTAGATCAATACTCAGGGTTTCTTTTTACACTGGGCAATATGGTTTATGAGCTGGTGTCATGGTCAAGCTCAAACTTTTGCTCTCTATTTAATTTGTTTCCATTATGAGAGCCTTAAAATTGCAAGCTCAAACAAATGCATATACACATATGGTATGCTGTATACACACTGAATACTGATTTCAGGTCTGCTCAGATTCACCCAAGGAGAAGGGTTTAATGAGCCTACAAGCATAGCTTCATGGGGAATGGATGGTATGGGTACACTCACTGCACAGAGAGATGTTTATTCTTGTAGCTTTGTTTGTGGAGATGCTGACATCAGGGATAGTGCAGCCTGCATTTCATATGAACATATCTCTGAGAAGAAGAGTGCTTGAAGTGATGATTTTACCAAAGCACATGCAAAGCCCAGTAAAAGCCCACTGGTGCACTGAAATGCATGTAATTACTCTGTCCTATTTACGAGATTTTAAGTGTACTCTTCATCTTGATGTTAGCCTCTTGATGTTAGGGAAGATTATTAAATAATATGGTTTTGACAGAAAACATCATACCATTTCAGAATGCATTTTATTTTCCATTTCCAAACCCCAGAAAACCCCAAAAACATCACTAGAAAAGATGTATCATTTGTTAATTCACTTAAAGCTTTATTTAACTGACAAAAGGACAAAGAAAAGGTTTTCAATGTTTTCAATGATGAGCTTAATTCTATTTGTTAAATATAAACAAATATAGAAATTTGCCTGCATCACACTCAAAAAACTCTTTGGACAGGGGCATGTTTACAACTGGGTCACATCCCTGTTTCTTTAAATTATACTTCACTTAGGAATTAAAGCTAGTAATTATTACAATTTTGCAAGTTAAATTTTTGCTCATTCTTTCTGTATACAAGACTTGAGCTGCTCAAAAGTCTGTGGTGACTGTTGTCTGCTTCTCCTCTTTATAATGAAGTGGAGACAGATCTGGACTGCAGGCAGGCCAGTCAAGCTACACTGTTGTAACCCATGCAGAATGAGATCTGGCATTGTCCTGCAGAAATAGACATGGAGTTGCTTGGAAACGATACTGTCTTGATGGCAGCATATGTTTCTCCAATGGTACCTTCACATATATATGCAGGTCACCCATGGCATCACAGATGCTGGTTTTTGCACCTTTTGTTGGTAACAGTCTGAAAGTTTTTTTCATCTTTGGCACATAGAATCCGACATTCATTTTTTTTCTCAAAAGCAAACTGAAACATGGACTCATCTGACCACAGAACACAGTTCTGCTGTTTTTCGGTCCATGTCAGATGACTTTGGGCCCAGAGAACCAGCATTTCTGGGCAAAATTAACATATGGCTTCCTCTTTGCATAATACAATTTCAGATTGCATTTCTTGATGCACTGGTAGACTGTGTTAAGTGACAATGATTTTCCAAAGTACTCCACAGCCCATGTGATTATGTCCATTATAGTAGCAGGACGGTTTCTCAAACTATACCACCTGAGGGCTTGATGGTCACACACATTCAGCAGCAGTTTCCATGCTTGGCCTTCATGTACCAAGATGTCCCCTGACTCCTTGAATCTTTTCATGATATTATGAACTGTAAATGGTGAAATTCTTTGCAATCTTGCTCTTTGAACTGACTGATAATTCTCTCACCAAGTTTGGCAAAAAGTGGTAAACCACAACCAATCCTTTCTTGCAAAGACTAAGCCGTTTCGGTGTTACTCGTATAACCATTTCAGTCTTATTTTGCCTCCGTCCCAACTTTCTGAGTGTGTTGCAGGCATCGCATTCTATTGTTATATATATATATGTACAGTATGTATATTAGTGCTGTCAATGCGTTAACGAACACTGATTGGTTGTGTTCTAGAAGACAGCACTTGGCTGTATTTAGCATGATAAACAACGTTGTTCAGACTCATTATATATGCTGTAGGCACTTTTGAAATAAATGTGATGAAATGTCTATAAACTGTGGGTGATGTATTTTAACTTTTTAATGTATGTTTTGTTTGTGGGTGGAACATAACCTTACTCTTCGGTTGCAACGTGCCGTAATTGGCGAATCGATGCCTTTAATTAAACTCCAACTCTAATCAGTATATCAGATGAACGAAAGACAAAACTATTTTTTATTTAAAATAACAAAAAGACATCAATCATCATTATTTCACTTTTATCAAATAAAGTCAAGTGAATAATGAGGCAACGTTCAGCAGTCATTTCTCTTTCATTTTCAATGGTCCTATGATGCCGACCTGCCATGTCATGTCAAACCATATGTGAACACTTTAAACTGGATTAATATATACTTAACCAACAGAGTTTACCTTGAGTTCAACTTTGCTAAAACCATGCTTTAAAGGGGCGACATGGTGACACCTCACAGCTCCAGGGTCCCAAGTTCAACATGTGCAACTGTTTGCGCTGATTTTTTTTCCATGTTCTCCCAAATATATGTCAGCAGATGAACTGACTACCGTAAATTTCCCCTAAGTGTGAATGAGTGTGTGTGCATGGAGCCATGCAGTGGGCTGTCATCTCCTAAATGGGTTATTTTCCTAGATCCAGGACAACCATGACTAGGATGAAGTGCTTACTAATTATGGGTGAATGAATGAATGTGAATGGATGGATGGAATGGATGGATAAATAGATGAGACTAGATGCATGCTTTAGATAATGTTCTTCAGGAGGAAACTAAAAAAAACAAGAGGAAACCTACACAGACACAGGGAGAAGATGTAAAATCCACACAGACCATAACTCGAGCTCATGACAGAACTGGGGACCCTGCAGCTGTGCAGATTCTATCCGCTGCACCACTGTCACACCACTTATGTTTTCTGTGATAAAATCATCAGCGTCTATGCGAAGAGTACTGCCATATATTGGACATTACCATGTGAGCTGTAACTATGATGCATAACACATGTTGATGAATAAAAATGATTTCAAATCTGGTTAAGAGGCAGAGGTGGATAAGGACTAGAGAAGTAAAAGAGAACTTTGAGTGACTGTGATAGTGAACCAAAGAGATGAGTGACAACCACATTATTTTCATCTCAGCAACCTAACCTATGAAAGAATACAAAGGATGCATAGATGTGAAAATTCTGAGCAATCCTGCATCTTTCCATATCAATAGTAACAGAAGTATTTTGTATGGTATTTCAGAAGTATTTTAGTGCATCCCCACAAAAAAGTACTATAGCAGAGTTGAAAATTGTATGAAAAAATGAGTGTAGGTTAAATATAGATTTTTTAAAACATGACTCAGTACTGCTCAATCATATGCATTATGAAAATTATGTTGCTGAAGGCAGCTCATCGGAAAAGAGACTAGTTACAGGGCTAGAGAAATTATCTCAGAAAGAGTGAAAATATGTTAAAAGGAAAGTACATGATTGTTCTCCCTGCTACAAATTCAAAATACATGCAAGGGTTAAACCATCCTTATGGCACTGCAGTATACTAGTAAGGTATTAAATCTGTGGGATCAGTGAGGGTGCCAAGTATATAGTGCGTGTTCAGGCTGAGTTGCAGGGTGCTTGTATTACACCTTGGTCCAGTCTGACAAAACACCTTTGCTCTGAACAGATGACTGACACCAAGCTCCCATGAGGCTACAACTCTTGCAACTAGACATCTGCTGCCATCAACATTGCCATCCACTCCAACAGTTTATTAATATCTCTTAGTGGTGCTGCTGACACCACACCAAGCACAAGTGTAGTTTAAGTTCTGTTAATTAATAGAAGAAATCTGGGGGGTTGGCTATGAGATATTTATAAATACTTTAGTAGGGTAGCCTTCTCTCTCTGCCTTGCCATTAGTGGTTCTTTATATCAGATTGAGATTAAACTTGATGTGAAAGCAAGTGTCAATGAAGTATCACAGCTAGGCTTATAGATGCTATATAGATTTTCTCCTGCTTTTCAGTTAACCATTAAAAATGTGTTTAACAATGTATTCATCTAGGACTGACAGCTAAAAAAAGATTGAAAATGAGCATTTCTACCAGTTCAAGTTTAAAGAGAGTACAAGAGGGCATAATATTATTAGCTGTTCAGTTGGGAACTGCTTAGCATTAGCAGCAATCACAAACTACTCAACGTGTTTGAACATATCTGTGTTGACAGGTGCAGGGGAACACAAACAAACATATTTAATTACTTTATAATTATCATTATCATGCTGCAAGCCTAACTAATACTAATAACTAATAAAGTAATGCTAATAACTAACTAATAAAGCAATAACTTAATATTGCAATGCTGTTGTCTCTGTCACCATCACCCACCATATTAACACTTACTTTCTATATCTCAGGCGACTGGCATATTTATCCATCATTATCTACTATTTTGTTCATATCATTTGTTTAATACTTTATTCCATCTTCTGTTAAATTCCAACCCTAATTGCATTAGTTTTAGTGCAATGCTACACATCCTGTGTGTATTATATTATTATTAGTGCTGTCAAATTAACACGTTAATGAATGCGTTAACGCATTAAAGAATTAATCACGATAAAAATTAAGGGCACTAAAAATTTTAATGCAGATTACAAATTAGTTAAATGGCGCAAACCAGCGGCACCGTCAGTGAACACAAACATTCCAAAACTGACCGTTATGTTACTCATTTTAGGCTGCATTCCAATTGCAAGTGTCCCTAATCTGTATCCCTGCTCCCTACACACTGCACAGGGTATAGAAACCCAAGGGCTCTTCATAGGGAACTTGGTGAATAAAACGGCTCTATTTGAAACACCCTGCAATGTCATCAACAGCGGACAGCTGATTACACAGCACTCGGCTGTATTTATCATGATAAACAACGCTGTTCAGACTCATTTTGTATGCTGTAGGCACTTTTGAAATAAATGTGATGAAATGTCTATGCACTGTGGATG
Organism: Scorpiodoras heckelii; assembly: GCA_028566435.1. Taxonomy (NCBI): domain Eukaryota; kingdom Metazoa; phylum Chordata; class Actinopteri; order Siluriformes; family Doradidae; genus Scorpiodoras; species Scorpiodoras heckelii. The sequence continues at coordinate 18,735,086 of JAOVVH010000054.1, forward strand.
ATGTATTTTAACTTTTTAATGTATGTTTTGGTTGTGGTTGCAACATAATCTTACTCTTCGGTTGCAACGTGCCGCATTACTGTAATTGGCGAATCGATGCCTTTAATTAAACTCCAACTTTAATCAGTTTATCAGATGAACAAAAGACAAAAACAATTTTTTTATTTAAAATAACAAAAAGACAAATCATCGCTATTTCACTTTTATCAAATAAAGTCAAGTGCATAATGAGTCAATATTTAGCAGTCGTTTCTCCTACATTTTCAATGGCTCTACGATGCTGACCTGCATGTACAACGCAAATCAAAATGTGCGTTAAAACCTCGAATAATGCATGATTAAATTAATTAATTAAAAATGTAATCGCCGGACAGCACTAATTATTATTATTGTTATATTTGTGTTTATTTCATAGGAAGTTGTGTCATTATTTTAGTGCTTTCATTAGTATTCAATCTTTTCTTTCACTAACAAGTGTAACGAGTGAATTTCCCCAGTAGGGTTCAATAAAGTTTTATCTTATTTAAAAGTTTTTTAAATAAAAAAAGTTTTTTTTATTTCTTTTGACATTTTTAGGCATCCATTTTCAGTGTTTCCGTGCATCCCTAATAAATATAGCTAATTGATCTTAAGTATATAGTTGTCCAATGTTAGCCAAGTCAAATGTACCTTGATAGATTCTATTTGATATTAATAACATCAGAACATTACCCATTTCATCAAAACATTGTCCATTTCCATTGACCGTGGACATCCTGTGAGTTGGGAATGTGATATTGGGTGAAGAGGGTGGGATTTACATTTACGCATTTTGCAGACACACTTATCCAGACAGACTTACATTTATCTCATTTATACAACTGAGCAGTTGAGGGTCAAGGGCCTTGCTCAGGGGCCCAACAGTGGTAGCTTGGTGGTGCTGGGATTTGAGCTCATGACCTTCCGTTCAGTAATCACTGTCTTAACCACTGAGCTACCACTAGGCAGGGTCAGTTAATAGTGGAAAATTCAAAACCTATGTGCAATTCATTCCAGATTTATAAGTTGATAAGTTCACCTCCAGTTTACATTGAGGAGAAAAATTCTGCTCCTATGATGTAATTTTGAGTGATAACTCATACTAGCATACTGCAATAATATCATGGGAGTGTAAGATTATGTAGGGACGATTAAACTGGTATATAACCGAAGTCTAGTCTCAGGTCATTGTGATATGTGTTTTGCTTTCTAAACATCTGTTTCACTCACCTCATACTCCTGTTTGAATCCATAGCCCTCTGCTGTCTTCATCTGGTTGATGTGTTGCAGCAGGTCAGCTACACGTACAGCAGGGTGAAGCTGCCCCGTATGGTACGGAGAACCTTTACTGCTACAATGCCGCCGAGGTGATCCACCAAGCAGGCTGCTTGACTCATTCATGGTGCTGCGTGGATCACCTGAATAGAAACATTCATAAATATACGGCCATGCATATCTGACTACTCTACTCTAAGTACTAAATAATGATTAACTCTTATTGTCCAGGCACAAAAATCTAAACCCATGCCACGTGCTTTATTTGTTTTTGCTTGTGTCATTATAAATTAATTAACATCAGTGTAAGTAACTTCATAAAGTCTCCTAGATGGGTGTAGCTGGATGTAATAAATTAGCTAGCAAGCACAGTGACACCCAGATATGCAGAAGTACTTGGGGGAGTAAGCGAGACAGCTTTGAGACATGCCATTAAAGCTTCATTTTGATCAAGAGAACTTCTATGAACAACATCTATTAATCATGTCTTGAATCAGACTCTTGGGCCCAATAAATTATTTCTATTTTTGCTCCATTTTCCATCTTATATAGTTTTCCCAGTATTGAACCGATAGAAACAGACAGCCTTGAATCACAAGGCACATATTCTAATTTTGCTGGAAATATATTTCAATAGCCTTCAAGTCCAGCACACCTCCTCTCCTCTCCCTTTAAGATGCATGTGTAAAAGGTGCTTAGTGGTCCAAGGAGAGAATTGACAGTTTAAGGCCTGGACTTCTGCAAGGGGCAATGTAGGAGAAATGAGTCATTAATTCAAATCTGCTGCCTGTCCTGGCTGAGCAGAAGGGAAATGGTAAACCACAGGCTGAGTTGTGTTCACTCAAGTATGGGTCAGTGAACTCTGGAACCTAGCACTAAACGGCCTGTATGTGTTAACTGAGAGAAACTGGGCATGATTTTTTTCCACATTGTGATTCTGGGTTTGTAAAATGCATGACAAATGTATGTGAGTAGGCAGTAGCTCGCAGTGGGAATGTAGAAACCATGTAAAGATGTGCCTCTCATCCCACTGCAGGAATAATGCTCTTTATGCAGGAAGTGCAGTTTGTAAGCAAGAATGCTATGCCTACTTCTTGTGCTTTTCATTTATTACATATTATGTACTGTATCTGTGTGTACAAATGTGTGTGTGTGTGTGTTTGTGTGTGTGTCTCACTCCGGGTACTACAGGTGTGGGCATCCATAAAGGAAAGAGCCATTCTCTCATCCTCCTGCAGCGTGCTCTGGTCTGCAAAGCTGCGCTCCATTGAGCCCATCATATGACTCTTCTCCTGTCTGTATGTAATGGGAGTCTTATTCATGTTCACCGGCTTCCTACTGATAGCAGGCACGGAGAGAAAGGAAAAGTAGAGCAAAAAAAGACAGGAGAGAGATTGTTATGCCACTGAAATGCTCTCCGAATAGTGCTTGCTAACACAATGGGAAATGATGGTGTGCAATGGAGGAAAAGCCACTTACGGATAGTAAGAGTAAGAGTAGTAGTCCCTTCTGGAGAGGAGAAGAAAGGGGAGAGAGAGACAGAGAGAAAGAAAGAAAGAAAGAAATAGAATAAGGCAGAGGCGACATGAGATGGAAGCATTGCCAGTGCTCTGGTTAGTGTGAAGAATGATATGCTGTTAGAGACTCGCTTTGGCCAAAGCAGCAATATGGCACATGCTAAACCTCAGCGATGACAGAAAAAAAATGGTAGCCAAAGCAGATATGACCTAATCACATATGCTACCTTGTAAGTTTTTAATGAACCATTCAAGGAAGACTTTTATAATTAGAGGGCCAGGGGGAGTTTTATTATTAACAGCCACAGAGGCAATGCCACAGTGGTCTCAAGGTCTATAATCCTCCAAACTATATTACTGCCACTGCTATACAGCAGCTCCTCATCATCACTTGGGTTATCTGATCAGCTGGATCAGTCCTGTGGAATGGAGGTCTATAGACAACAGATCTCCTGGAACAGTGTTGGTGGTGGCTGATCCAGATCATAGTCTACTCTTCACTAGTAACTTAAGCCATCTACATTTCACAGTTTGCATACCATCCTACGCTGATATAATGTTCATCTGACAGGTTAGAAACAGTAATCCTGGGGATTCAAAGATCTGGGAAGAATTTAAGTGAATTTAATGAAGTATTGACCTACTGTGCTTGCAGAGTAATTTGTCCGCCGCATTTAACCCATCTGTGCAGTGAAACATATATGCACACACTCGTGCACACTAGCATGGGGCAGTGGGCAACCTAATCCAGGGCACACAGGGAGCATTTGGGGGTTAGGTGCCTTGCTTAACGGCGCTTCAGTTGTGTCTTGTCAGTTGCGGGGATCAAATCGGTGACCTTCCCGATCACAAGGCTGGTTCCTTAACCACAAGCCCACAGTTGCCCCCATGAAGAAGCTAATACTATACTATGGGTGGCAGGTCATTTAGTGTTGCTGCACCCTCTCTCTGGAACTCTTTTTCCTTCAGCTATTTGCTCCTGTTTCTCTGGTTCTGCTTGTAAAACCCAGCTTAAAATCAGCATTCCTGATTAATCTTTGCCTGGGTTATTGTTGATTCTTATTTGTATATCATTGCTTCTTATCTGTTAATTGTTGTTTCTTATTTGTTTATTGTTGTTTCTTAATTGTAAAGCGACCACGGGTTTGTGAGAAAGGTACTGTATAAATCTCACTAAATCATCATCTTATTTATTTTAATAATTTTTTTTTTGCATCATCTGAAAGTGATGGAAGACTTGTGTTAAAATTAGTACGGAAAGGCTGAATGCAGCAGATCATGCAACTTTTCATTCATGAGCACCTTAATGTGGAGATCTTAAGAGAACAATACTTATTATCTCCAAAAGCACACCTTTTCCCGACCAATTATCAGCTCATTTCTGGGTCAGACTAATGTCAGACCAGGCCTAATTAAGTGAGTAATTGAATTGAACCTATTCTTAATTAAACATTTCACACTCAAGTAATCTCAAAAGATGAAAGAACTGTGCAGCAGTTCTGCCATTTGGGAAACTAAAGACAGGAAACTAATTCTGTTTCTAGTTACAATTGTAGTATCACTATGTGAGTCATGTAATCTAGACTCCCTACAAAAGTGACCATCCCAATTTGAATCTGACATTTAGATTTTATTTTCCTTTTAACAGGGTTACCGTGTCTTAATCTGGCACAGGTTTTTACACCGGATGCCCATCCTGACACAACCCTCCCATTAACTGGTCTTGGGACCAGCACTGTGTGTGCATTGCACCCCTCAGTGGCTGGGTTGAGCAGCAGGTTAAGGGCCTTGCTCAGGGGCCAAACAGTGGCAGCCCTGATGTCAGGGTTTGAACCCCCAACCTTAAAATTGACAACCCATGGTCCTAACCTACTGGGCCACCATTGCCCCGAATCTGACATTTAGATTATGAAATTAAATGTATCTGGATCTAAAAACACAAGTAACAAGTCTAATTTGAAGTTGATAAGTGCGCAAACACACACACACACACACACACACACACACACACACACACACACACACACACACACACACACACACAAAACCCAAAGTGTAATTATTAGTCTGGATAGCTACACAAATGCAATCAGAAAATGGATTTG
>JAOVVH010000054.1:18820504-18832040 GCA_028566435.1 Scorpiodoras heckelii
CATGGGCTCAGGAGTACTTTGGAAAATCATTGTCACTTAACACAGTCCACTGCTGCATCAAGAAATGCAACCTGAAAATGTATTATTCAAAGAGGAAGCCATGTATTAATTTTGTGCAGAAACACCGGCAAGTTCTTTGGGCCGAAGTCATCTGAGATGGACCGAAAGACAGTGGAAACGTGTTCTGTGGTCAGACAAGTCCACATTTCAGCATGTTTTTGGAAAAAATAGATCAATCAATCAATCAATCAAAATTTATTTCTATAGTGCTTTTTACATTGGATTCTATGTACCAAAGACAAAAAACACCATCCAGACTGTTTTCAATGAAAAGTGCAAAACCCTCCAATTTGTGATGGCATGGGGGTGCATCGGTAGCCACGGCATGGGCAATCTGCATATACATGAAGGTACCATTGATGTGGAGGCTTATGCTGGTATTTTGGAGAGACATATGCTGCCGTCAATATGATGTTTTTAACAGGACAATGCCAGGCCTCATTCTGCATATGTTACAACAGCGTGGCTTTGTAGACATAGAGTGTGTGTGCTTGACTGGCCTGCCTGCAGTCCAGATCTGTCTTCTGTTGAAAATATATGGTGCATCATGAAGAGGTGAATCAGAAACCAGTGACCACAGACTGTTGAGCAGCTCCAGTCTTGTACACAGCAAGAATGGGCAAATATTCCACTTGTAAAACTGCAACAATTAGTATCTTTAATTCCCAAATGATTAAAAAGTATAATTAAAAGAAAAGATGATGTAACCCAGTGGTAAACATGCCTCTGTCCCAACTTTTTTGAGTGTGTTGCAGGAATCAATTTCTAAATTTGTTTACATTTAACAAATAGAATTAAGTTCATAATTGAAAACACAGAAAATCCTTTTGTCTGTTAAGTAAAGCTTTAAGTGAATTAACAAATTACAGATTTCAATTTTTATTGCTTTTTCTAGAAAGTGTCCGAGCTTTTCTAGAAATGCGGGTTGTAAAATGACTTGAAAATGTTTAACTATCTTTTCATAGATGTTTTAATTGGGACAGTTCACTGTCATTCTGTGTTATGTTAGACTGCTAACTGGAGTCATATTTGTTCTCACATTCTGCATTTAAAATATTACTGCAACCTTGATCATCTACCTGTCATTTTTACATCTGGATCCTTGATTGAACTCAGGTTAAATACAGTAGAGGTTTTGCTCACGATATTTGGGAATGAGGTTTTAGCAATGAAGGTGCTTTTCCAGGTCCCTTCTCTCAAAATGTGGTTACACAGTTACAGCCGTTTAAGTGCTCATAAAGCTTTATTTATTTAATGGGAAAAAACCACATGTGCTAAGCAATTCAAAACCATTAGCCATTAGCTGTCTTTAAGGAGTCTGCTGAGACACTATAGAGCAATAATTTAATCATAGAGCTTGGGGCAAACATCCTTGGAATTAAGATCAATAGTGATACATGAGGCATATAATAAGGCACAAGAACCATATAAACACAGGCCCAACTGCTGTGTTTTCTGATGCTTAAGGGAGAAAATGTAGTGTGAATCATGGAAAAGTAGTCTAGTTGTCTGTACTCTTTCTTTTTTTTTTTTTATCTTTTCTATCACCACAGATCTTTCCATTACCTTGATCGATCTTGACTTATGTAAAGCCACAATTTTTTACTGGATCAGTAAAGGTGTTCAAATAACCCTGATACCAAGTACATAGTAATATGAAACAAGGCTCAACCCTATGGAAATGTCAGTACTTCTGTTTGGCACATAAATGTGCTTTGTCTTTCACCTGAATGAAGCCAGCACACTGTTGTAGAAGTGATGGGTGATGGAAAAACACCAATTTCAATTTCTGTAAGGTCCAGTGCTTGGTGTCAAGTGTCCAATGGTGAACAAAGATAAAAAGAAGTACAAGAAAAACAAAAATTAAAAAAGTACAATTACTGGGCATTTTATTGGAAACACCTACTCATTCATAAAGTTATCTAATCAGCGAATCGTGTGGCAGCAGTGCACTACTTAAAATCATGCAGGGTCAGCAAATCAAGTGATCATCAACATCAACCATCAGAATGGGGTAAAATGTGATCTCAGTGCCTTTGACTGTGGCATGACTTGGTGCCTGACAGGCTGGTTTGAGTATGTCTATAACTGCTGATCTCCTGGGATTTTCATGCAAAACAGTCTCGAGACAATTTACTCAGAATGGCACAACAATAAACATGCAGCAAGTGGCAGTTCTGCATACAGAAATGCCTTGTTGATTAAAGAGATCAATGGAAAATGGGCAGACTGGTTCAAGCTGACAGAAAGACTACAGTAACTCAGTTAACCACTCTGTACAGCTGTGGTGAGCAGAAAAAAATCTCAGAATACACAGTATATCAAGCCTCAAGGCAGAAAACAGCAGAAGATCATATCTGTAGTAGGCACAGGCTCTCCATAACTGGACAGGTTTTAAAACTGGAAAAACGTAATATAGTCTGATAAATATCAATTTCTGCTGAGGCTCACAGTGGCCTAGTAGAAGGTTCCTACCACAGTGACCCAGCATAGTGTTCCTAATAAACTGTACAGTGAGTGTATATAAACAAAATGGCAAAGAAGCCATTGATCAGCTGACATTATCATTATATTATTAATATGCTTGCTTGCTTCAATCTGTGATTAGCGTTAGAACTCTGCTATTCCAAAGTACATCATTTCTTTTGTTAGAGCCACTCTGTTGATTTCCTCCAGTGTTTTGGAGCCACAGCATCTGAATTTTACATCGCCGACAGAAGGACCCCCTAAAGAATTGTCTGATTAGAACTTTGAATTTCTTGGACCTTCAGTGCCTGCAAGCTATCGAGTACCCGAGGAGATAAAGCAATCCTACAACAACAGGATCAAAGGGTGAGATAGGAGATTGTTTGTTGGTTGGTTGTGTTTGTTTTTTCAGAGAAAATATTGGCTACATTTAAAAAAAGGTTTTTCAAGGTTCGATTCATCTCTGCACAAAACAGTGTTGCGACAGTGCTGTGATACATTTGTGTAATTTAAAAGAACATTCTTTTTTATAAATACTTTTTATTAATTGAACACAATTGTACTTGATATTAAGATCAGTTATGCATTACTTTTGACTGTCTCAAATAGCAATGCTCATCAAAATCCAATCATTCATCATGCTGCCGGTTCACATAATTTTCAGAGGAACTTAAATATAAATCATTTTCCTCAATAAAGCTATGGGAATGTAATGCTACTCTTCCAAATAGATTTATCATGCTGTCAATTCTGGTAGCAAACTCCAGACGAGTCCTGTTTAAAATCTTCCTGGTTCCATTTTTGGAATTAAACGACACGGACCCATGTAGACTACACGGCGCTGTTATTTCTTGTACACAGGTAAAAGGAACAAGCCACTGGATGACAGGTGGATGGATGTCAGGTAAAGCTATCATATAGATGACATAAATCTTACTCAGGTATTGAGGGGCTGCAGACAGCTGAGAGGGGCAGAGGTGGAGAAGGTCTCAGGAGTCATGGTGGAACAGGAAGTAGTGGCTTCCCCTACTCAAGACCTTAACATGGCTGTGATTAACTGTCAATCCCCAGCGCTGATGATGCTGCTTCCTCTCAATTAGACACACTCATCATTCTGACAGACTCCCCACCCACAACCTTGAGCTCAGACTCAAGACCAGACACATGCTTAGGCAGGAGATACACATCAGAGTCCACCAACCACACCACGCTAAATGATGACAGGGTAAAAAATTAATAAATCTTAATAAGATAATATGGCTACACTGGTTTTAGTGTTAGGGTACATCGTTCAAAAACCGCACATTTCGGTTATTAATAAATGAGGCTAGATCAAAAAGACCAATTCAATGTTTCAAAGCCCTAAGACATGACTGGCATTAGACCTGACCCCTACCCTTAATCTTGCATGTGGTCAGCCCAAGAGACAGCTCCACATCCTCATGACAGGGTGAGCATGACTGAGATGGGTGGCACCAGATTGAAGAGAACATTCACTTCTCTTTAGTTTTAGCTTCTGTTTTAACTTTACCAGCAGGATAAATAATAGTTCAAAATCTGCAGCTGAAGCACTCTCACATTTCTGAATAGCTTTTTTCACACACAAGCAGAGCCTGTGCTTTTGTCTAACCTGCTTGTGTTTCAGCTCTGAGTGAATTAGTTCTTGCCCTGGCTGAAATACTGCAGCATCAAACATGTCCTTGAGTTCAGCACGGTGCCATACAGCAATAGTGCCTCACTCGGCCCTTAATATTCCAGCCACATCGCCAAACACACAACTGAAAATTACATGGTAGAGATGAGACTAGGCATGAGATGATAGACTAAAGTCAGAACACAAGACATACCCCAATACAGACTTGATCAGACAACAATGGCATGAGATGATATTGACACAAAACATTACATTTCATGTTTGCATTTATTTTGTAATGACACCAAATCAGACCACAAATCAATACAACATCGGTATCAAAATCAGATTCCGCTCAGACCACATGAGCATTTTTGTGAGACATTTAAGGGACCACAATTGTTTGTTGTTTTTTTTTTACATAGTTAAAATGTGACTAACACTACTAGTTGTCCATTAGGTAATTACTGTATGTCCATTAGGTAATTACACTGATACCAGCTGCTGTAATAAGAAATTAGCAAATTGGGATGATGCATTTTTTTGAAAGCTATTAGCCAAACAGCAACATTATAAGCACAGAGATATGGACATGAAAGCCACTGAAGTAGTCTGCTGGAGTTTACTGCAAAAGAACAGTATAATCCAAAAAAAGTTTCCAGAAAAGTTGGAACACTTTCTAAAAATGCAATAAAAACTGAAATCTATAATTTGTTGATTCACTTGAAGCTTTATTTAACAAACAAAATGGCAAAGAAAGGCTTTTCATTATTTTCAATGACAAACTTAATTCTGTTTGTTAAATATAAACAAATTTAGAAATTGATACCTGGAACACACTCAAAAAAAAATAACAGGGGACAGAGGCATGTTTAACACTGGGTCACATCACATTTTCTTTTAATTATACTTTTTAATCACTTGTGAATTGAAGATAATAATTGTTGCAGTTTTGCAAGTGGAATTCTTGCCCATTCTTGCTGTGTACAAGACTGGAGCTGCTCAACAGTCCGTGGTCACTGTTTTCTGATTCTCTTCTTCATGGTGCACCATACATTTTCAATCAGAGACAGATCTGGACTGCAGGCAGTCAAGCACATACACTCTATGTCTACCAGTATAAGCCTCCACATCAATGGTCCATTCATGCTGTGGAGACTGATGCACCCCTATGCCATCACAGATGCTGTTTTTTTGCACTTTTTGTTGGAAATAGTCTGGATGGTCTTTTTCATCTTTGGCACTCCCAAAAGCATGTGGCTATGTCTATCATGGTAGCATGATGGTTTCTCAAGCAATACCTCTTGAGGGCTCAATAGTCATGCATATTCTGCAGCACTGAAGACACTTAAAATCTTTTCTTTGTCCTTTTGTCTGTTAAATAAAGGTTCAGGTGAATTAACACATTACAGATTGCATTTTCAGAAACGTTTCTGGAAATGTGGTTTGTACATCAGGATTTATCATACAAATCGTAATTGTCCCCTTTTAGTAAGATATTATTTTAATCTCTTCAGTGGAACTGTCATAAAGGTAGTTCATGGCAATGTTTAACATGAAAAGATAGCTTGATTGCCTTAGATAATTAAATAACACATTTGTGCCATCACGACTCCTACTGCAATCTGACATCCACCTGAAATGCACGAGCGCATCTCACTTACCAATTTAATTTTACAGATGAGGGGAAGAAACTCATGATTTTATTTTTTTATATTTTCTCATTCCAACGACCAGATATTAATTTCGTTGGAATGAGAAAATATTTTTTTAAAAATCATGATTTATTTCTCCCACTGCCAGCACAACACACAACATGCTTCTGAATTCATTTTAGATGTGAGTGTGAGCTACATCAAATGCAGCAAACAGGCACTGATTATAACCTGCGTTTCAGACCGTGGTCAAGCCAGCCTCAGCAGAAACCAGAGTGAACATATAAAGCGCTGGGTATGCTACAGATTTGCTGTGAATTCTGGATCGTGTCAAAATGTTGAGCAGTCGTGTAATATGGACTGTTTGAGTATTATTTTTTTCCCAAGTTCACATGGGCCAAATGAAATGGCCTTGTGTTTGACACAAGGTTCGATTAGCTTAACTTTTTGGACTATTAAGTAAGCATGCTTTGAAGAGGTTAGGTTCCCACTTGCAACCTTTGTGCTCTTTATGCTACTACCTCTGGTGCAGCTGACTAGTGTGCAAGAAGATGTAGAGCTCACAGTGAATATTAAACAGAAACATTGAGATACACCTTGTCTTTTACTCTTTTTGTCTCTATGGGTGGACACTAGCCACAGTGTCCACTCTTGCCTGAAATCTTTGGTGTGCCGTCTGGGTATTAATTACCACAGGCTCAGGACAGAAATCTCTCAAGCTCTGACTGACACTCATTCCACACCAGAACTCCCATTATGACTTGCAGAACAAGGTCAAAAACAGTAACACCAATTGTACAATATGTACAGTTTAGCACTAATATGATACAGATGCATCATTTTCACTGCTTCATAAATGTATCTTCAACCCTTAGGGGTTTAATTCAGCATGCAGGCCACCATAATTTATATACAGGATATTCCTGTTTCTTTTCCAAGATTATTTACACACACGGAATGTGTATTATGACTTGAGAAAAATGTCCAGCTCAGAAAATCCTCCAGGAAAGAACCAGAGCATGTTTTCCAATTAACAGTGTCAGCAAACCCTTTGGGCAAGCACCTCATCAATATGACTGGATAATAAATCTGCCTGACATCATCTTACCTCGACAACACATTGCTGTGACACAGTCATACCTCCCTCGTGCTTCCAAGCATGCGCTAAGACATCACTCAGCCTAGCCTGTCAACTCCTCTCAGGGGAAACACAAATTTTAAACTTGTCGTTCTCCTTCTGTACAGTCCTTCATCTGCTCCTTGAGAGAGACCAGATAACAAGCCCTGCAGGAAAACATATGTTAATGGGCTGAGTCTCCTTCGCTCTCAGAGCTCTGGTAGTAGGAGTTTTAAGGAACATGAGGATAGCTTGTGCCTCCCAGTCCTCCCTTCAATCCTGCCATGTCTGCAGTCAACAGCTCAGGAGGGAGGATGTGGAGGGATATCGTGCAAGCCTGGCTTTGCACTAGATAAGGAGCTGGCTAATATTGGAGCAGGAAATAACTTGGGAAGATTATGCAGATTTCATTTCCAGTGTAGACCAACTCTCATACATATTCAATCTGAAAACTGTAAGGTTATGCAAAATGCAATGAGTTATAGACTGTAGTCCACTGGGTTGCTTGGGTACCTATATTGAGCTCAAATAAAATGATTTGGTCACTAAAGTCATGTATCATATGTGCAAAAATTAAGCCTTAAAACACTGACAAATTTGAAACAATGACAAAGTCAATTCAATTCAGACACAATCTGAAACAATGTGGTGTTCACAGCACCCTGGTCTGGCACCACTGGAGCAAACAGGAAAGAGCCTTGCTCAAGGGCCCACAAGTGGTAGCTTGAGGATGCCAGGAATTGAATGTCTGACCTTCTGATCAGTAGACCAGAGTTTTAGCCTCTGAGCCAACATTTTAAGATGTTTTCCACATGTGCACACTTTCCATTTTATTGTCATGCTATATAATGAGAAGGAGGCTGGATATTCTGCTCCTGAGGATGCTTCTACAAAAATAGTACTGCTTAGCAGTTTTTAGGTTCAAGTCCCAGCTATGCTGTGCGCCATCTGTTGCCAGGGTTCCCAGAAGATATCTGTCAAGCCTGAATGGCCGCTAATAAAAAGCATGGTGACAGAATTTCTAAACACACCACAGAATGCGTGTGTTGACCTTCACCCTGAGTGAATGCTGGTGCTGTCTGTAATAGTGGAGAGAAGTGTTACACTACTAACTGCCTGCAGTTAAACTGGAAGAAATCATTGAGGAGAACAGACGTGTTTAAGCAAATCTCTGTTCTGCTGCAAAGACATACTTATCCTGCTGATATCATTTTACATTACCCATATAGACTGAGATATTGCTAATCAGCATATTACAGCCAACCACCATATATGTCCGCAAGAGCTAAAAAATAAATGTTGCTCTGCTATTAACATCATTAGACTATAAGGTCTATTAACAAAACCTCGGGGAAATTTAGAGTTGTCAGTCCACCTACTGGCATGTTTTTGGGAGGTTGGCAAGACCAGGAAGAACAAGAAAAACTCCTCAGAAAATTACCCAAGCCGAGGCTTGAACTAGGCACCCTATAGTTGTCCCACTATGCCACACCAATCATATAAATAATGTCACTTTATTAATATCAGTTTCTAGTTCAACAATCCAGCATGAATCAATTTGAACCCAGTTTGAAACAAGCCATTTTATGTAGTTACATGTCCTAATGAAAACAATAACAGCTATTACTAGGCTGATTATTAACACTCTATTATGGCCCCTTAAATAACACGCTGTTAGTATTAACAGTAACTGTTCAGTTGCACAGGCTATTTGCAACACTACCATAAAAGACAACTAGACGTAGAACATAGCAGTGCTGAATATGACTGCTGCATAAAGAAAGAGTAAGCAAGCAAGCAAGCGAGCGAGCAAGCAAGCATGCCAGATGTCAAAATTGTTGCTTAAGCAGTTCTAAAGATATTGAAATGTATCAGTTGCCCCATCTATGAAATTTCCCAAAATTTTTCATGCATCTAAAGACTGTGTTAGTGATGTGGGGTGTGAAATTTTGTCAAGTATGAGCCTTTTAATCATAAGATATTGGCTAGTAAAGTGCTACATTTTTGCATTGAACATTATTCACTAGGTGGCACTACTCCACAAATAAATCCTACTGAGCTAGGGTAATGTATCTCGTAGAGGCCATCTTGCTATAAACTTTGCTATAATTTTTTGACAAAACAGTTTTTGCCCTACTACCCAAAAGTTCTTTGAGCCTACTCCACTTCAACAGACACTAGCATAAAGGGCAACACACACCTAGGGACCTGATATTCTGAATGTCATGTGAGGCTACAACCATACCAAGTTTCATGTGGATTGATGAAATCTAAATATGTGATATCACTGATGAAAAATTGGTGGGGAAAAAACTTGAATAAGAAGAAAAAAATTAACAAAAACTATATGACTACCAGTGCTAACTTTGGCAGTCATTATGATATGAGGTAAATTACAACTGTATCAGAAGAATTTATGCTTGTCATGCTAATATTACATGCAAAATTACCTGAAAGAAAATGCATTACTGAATGTAATTTACCATATATTTGTCTTCTTACGAAAATTACCAAGGCTTAGAACATTTTTTTTTAATCTGTGTAGTTAAAATTCATAATCTGACATAGTGGCAGTCTAGGATTATGTAGGGACAGTCACCACTTATAAATGATCAGGAACTCACTGACTGTTAGCTCAAGTAGTTCTGCCCTGTTTAAAATAAAATAAGGACCTTTATGATTGCTTCATGAAATCTTTGCTTTGCAGTGAAGGTCTGAGCTTTTTAATCCCCTTCCATCCTAAGGAATAAAACTTTCCAGAACTGAAATGTGCACAATAGCTTGGCTGAAGGGTGGGATTTCAAGGCCAGAAGTCCTGATATTAAGTTTAAATTTAAGTACATTTCTGAAAAAGTTTGAAGAATAATATATCTTCCTTTACACTTCAGAGCTTACTAGAATGTTAGACTTGCTAAAACAGGTAGCCTCTAAAGAAGTGTATATCTACAGTGTATAAATCTGCTTTGAAGAAAGCCAAAAGGTATGTTCAGCTCTTTATGTATGTAGGCTGAATCTTCCCTACTGGTTCAGAATCAAGAGAAAAGTTTAATTTAAATTCATCAATTTAAATCAAGTAATTTATGATCACTTTTAATCCCCCACATGTACATACATTACGCAGATGAATATGTGAACAATGCAACTTGCTGTGTCCCCATGCACAGTCATGTGTCAAGTATAAACGTGGCCTTATACTGACACAACACATTTTCATAGCTTCATTCTGTAGCTGATATGTGCCTGAGAGACTCTGCAGTCCATTCGGAGGTGATGAACCCTACATAGAACATTTCAAAGGAGTACCAGCTAAGGCAGACATTTTAAGGTCATTCCAAACTGAAGTAATGAAAAGTCTACTTCAAAGTCTACTTCAAAGTCTACTTCAACATTGTCAATTTCAATGGGGATAAACAGCAGAGACTTTGATATTTTTTCACACTCCTTTTTTTTGCTATTAAAAAACGGTTGCAGTATCAGACATTCTTACTTATAAATGCAGGTCAGGTAGAAATAAAAAATATATATTTCATAATATTAAACTGTAACTTAATTTTAATAAAACAGAGCTACGACAAATAAGCTCTTGGATATTGTTTCATATTTTTTTCACTGTCTTAGGTAACAACCCTGAGCGCATGAATTCACTTTTGTTTACAAAATCAGACAGTGAACAGCAGCTCCTACATGAATTTGTTGGCAATGTGGGGAAGAGTTTGTAACTTAGTCCATCTGCTCATTATTATGTTGCAATACTTGTTCTTGTTTACATCAGTGCCATGACTGTGTAACCACGAAACACTTTTTTTATCTTCATAAAAAGACATTCAGGAATGATCCAAATGGTCACTAAGTTGATCCCTAAGGATGGGGGACCTTCAGAGTTCTCACAGTGAAGGGTAAAGCTGCAGCCCATGTATCTGTATGTGTCTTCTATATACAGGTCCTAATTTACTATGTCAGTTTGAAGCAGCCTTGGAAAATTCATTTAAATGTCACTGTGGTTAAACCCTGGCAAACAGCAAAAACATGTTGGGAAACTTGCTGTTTTTTTTCTGGGTTCTGCTTATAACATATCACCTTTAAGAAACCATAAGTACTTTATAATCTTGGCTATGTGTTCTGCAAAGCTCATGTTGAGTAAGGAGCGGTACAAATGGTTACTTTGCGTAAAGATGTTTATAACCTTTAAAGGCCTGGATTTCCTCACATTGAAACTGTAATGCTTTGTTCGATTACTACATGCCATAAGGAAATGAACATCAACCTAAGTAGTTTAGTTTGTAATAAGACACCAGCTCCCAAAATATTTATGATGCTCCTGTACCATCAAACATGAAAACAGAGAAGAGCACTTCAACACTTTTTTAACAAATGCTTTAATAAAAACATGGAAAATGTAACTGTGGCAGCAGGTGCAGGATCTTGCGGGATCTGTCAATGGGAGACGGAGACAGGAGTGGCAGAAAATGTAAGCAACTGCACCTCCTCCTTATTTCCTGACTTTATTGCCTTTTGCCTCTCTCCCCGTGTGTGTGTGTGTACGTGTGTGTGTGTGTGTGTGTGTGTGTGTGTGTGTGTGTGTGTGTGTGTGTGTGTGTGTGTGTG
>JAOVVH010000054.1:18861387-18876537 GCA_028566435.1 Scorpiodoras heckelii
AAAGTTGTCTGAGAATCAAAAGTATGAATCATCTACTGAGGTAGCATGAAAGGTGCTGATTTGTTGAACAGCTCTGGGTTATCTCTACCTTGCCAGAGGTTTAAAGCCCAAATCTACGTATTTCCTATTTCATGTTTTATCTGGGGCTCTTACTGCTCTCATTATGGAGTCTGTTTTCTTCAAAATGCATTTCATCACTCACCAAATTAGTTTCTACTCCCAAGAAAAGATTTACTTTTCCTTTGGCATTTGAGTGCTTGCATTGAACATTGCAATTTTAATGCAGCATTGTTAGCGAATCCCTGATAATCCCTGATTTACATAGGATTTATTCAGCTCTCCTCAGCTCAGTGGTATGTTATTCCATAAACTTTCTTCAAATAAGCACTTCATGCTCAGTAAGGACTCTTGAGAGACCTTGTGCAGCACCTCTGAGTTATTATATGCTGATTTCCTTTTCCTCTTCTCATCCTTACATGCACACACTCCAAACATTAACACCTTGTTAATTACCATTTTCACTACTACAATGATTATGCATACAAGGGTTACAAGTGCTGCTGCTCATTAAAAAAACAGACCCCAAAAGCATGTGAATGACTTCTTGTTATTAAGCCTGCTATAATAGCGCTCTTGCTGAGATCACCTGCTCCCGTCAGACTGAGAGCCTCGTTTTTTTTAACCTGGCTCATGTAATTCATGACGGATGGAATAAATTACACTGTCTGAGAGACAAGAAGGAAACAAACTTCAAAAACATTATACTTTGACAAAATAATGTGAGGGTTGGCAAGGATACCTCCATACTCTTTCCTCCATTTCTTTTAGTACCTAGTGGAATCACACTTCCCTGGCTAAACGTACAGCTGGAAGGAAGTGACACCGCTCAGGCTCTGGAAAGCAGCAGAAGTGTGTCTCATTAGAATTGTTCCACACAGGCCGAGCCAAAACGCGCACACAGGCGAGCTCTGTTATCCTGGGATGAGTGCATCTCACTGTTCTCTCCTCATCGTACAGGTTTCTCTTTCAAAACATGCCAAGTGGGTAACACTGCAAATTTAAACCAAACTATAACAAAAAAAATATGTGCAGTATTTGTGTATTCACATTGCTAGTCCTGAGTGAAGGTAAGCAACACGTGGGGGAGAATCTGGAATAGCCCAGGAGAGCTCATCCCTGTATGAAAAGGCTGCTTGGGTTTTGGAGAAGAGCAGCAGTCAGCATGCAGGCAGGCTGCTGGAATACTAAGTGACAGGATATGAGGCTGAAAAGACAGCGGCTCAAGTCCAGAGAGAGGCAAGCTCTCCAACACACCTGCTGAAGTGCACGGCCCAAGAACCTTTCCATTTTTTTTGAGTTTCTAAGCCTATGGAGACTGCATCAGAAACATCCAACATAAGGTATGCTCCCATCCAGTGTAATAATGCTCTAAAATGAAATTGGACATTGCCAGTAAATGGAGTACATGCCTGGATGAATATGGTTCATGTCCAAATTTTTGTTTAGACCCCACCACAGTTTAAACTAACTGAGCCAGAAATGTGACTGTAAAGAATTACATCTATCAACAACTATAAAGCCGTTTGTTCAGCCCAAGATGATTACAATAGCTAAGAGGGATCCCGCCTAATCTGGCAACAGGGAACAAACTGTGGGAGCCATTTAAATGGGTTGTTTATGAAAACTGCAGAAGAGCGAAAGAAATCATTTCTACGTCTCTTAACCACCCAAAGTGATTTATGTAATGATTGTATTTTGAAACATTCAGATTTGACTTTTAGCCATTTTCAGGATTTCAGGCAAGCATGAAAAATAAAAATTAGGTAAAAGCATAAATTATTCTTATTTTTCTTCCTTTTTTGAACAGACAATGTTAATATATACCTTACGTTTAATCAAACTCACTCTCCTTATATAAGGAGATATAATATATAATTTTTATATATAATTTTTATAATACAGATAACCGGTTGATAAATGTATGCCGTGTACAGTATGTTTTTTATGATTTTAAAGACACTTTAAATAAAACCCTACGCTTCATTCTTAAAATGTGTTTCTAAGAAAATTGTAAATAATACATTAATTTATTTACAAAACAAACAAAACACAATTTTTAATGTCATCTCAAAAGGTACTTTTACTTTGGAGAAAATAAAGGAAATCAGTAAGGAGTCAGTTAAGCAGGTGCTTAAAGTTAGGATAAATAAAGTCTGACCATGCAGGATTATAGTAAACTGTTAAAAGTAAATACAGAGGAAAAGTCGAGGGGCCTAAGGAAGATGATTGGCTACACCTAGCCCAGTCACAAATCAGTAGACAGACTTGTGAACGGGTGAACGAATTAAACCAGCTTTTACACTAACTTCTTTTCTACTCATGGACTTCTGGTCATGTCCATATGTTCCTGGATATTCTAAGCTGCCTCATCCTCCCTTGATGCAACCAGTGACTCACACCAATTTCTAACACCTGCTGTTACACTCCCAGTTTCCTAGCATATTAACATGTGATTAGCTGCCACTGTATTTGCTTAAATATACTGCTATGAAGAGCATATGTCTTGCTGCCACTTCAGAACCACACACTTCATTCATTTCAGCAAGCCAAAAACGTTGGAGTTGTCTATCTTAACTTATGCTGCTACGTGTCATGTGGAAAATGCTTTGTGTGATTGAAGTCCCCAAGAAACGGTCATCAAAAGCCTTAAATGACATTCAACCTTAAATGACATCCATCAGTGCCTCCAGCACCATGAGTAAAGGAATCTAGATGATATGTGCTGAAAAGACTGACACCTGTTTGGACAAAAAGATGTACAACACTGTGAAGATTATGTTATTTAACTTCTCAGGTTTATTCTACACTGTGCAGCCTATGCTGCTGTATCAGCTCTGCCAGATGCCATGGGATGAATCCATGATATCATGAATTTGTGTGACTTCATGGCTGTGGCAGACATAAATGTGAGCCAAAGAAACCAAACTGTCTACCTCCAATTCTAGATACAATTTTTATTCCTGTCATATTCAGAAATTTCATCCATAACAGGGTGTGAAATACTTTATGATTCCACGGTCTTGGTGAAAGACTTGTTAAGCGGCAGAAATTGAAGCAGCCACAGTTAAACTAAAGCCTGATTTACACTGTGTGATTTCAGCAGGCTTTTATGAATATGGCTTGTCACACTGTAAGAGATGATCCCAATAAAATCTATAACAGACTGTGTTATAAAATGGGTTCGCATAAACAGCAACAAGCCCTTGGTATAAAAGCAGCAATGTTATGCTGAGAGAAAACACATATTAAAAGGTGAAGAAAAAGAGATTGAAGTCATTTGTGGCTAGATAAAAAAGCACAACATGGAATGTTTTTAAAGATTTCACCGATAGTTTGTCCGTCTGTTAGCATGCATGGTAGCTTGGCAGCTCACTGTAGGAGAGAGCAGGAGTGTAGGCTGGTAATATTATATTCGTTAACATGAGCAAGTCAGTATTTTAAATGATCACTTGCTCAAACATTTAATTTTTTTTAGCGTTTTGATTATTTTCTCAGCCTGTGTTGGCTTCCTATCAGTCTGTAGGAGTGAGATTTAAATAAAAAAAATTCTGACACTGCTAAACACAATGGCACACTATGTGATGCGTACTAAAGCTGGCCACACAATACAGGGTTTCAGGCTGATCTGCGGTCCAGTTCTCTCCTCCTGAGAATTTCAGGGGTGAAGCCTGATTCAAGGCTGATCAGAACTGATTATCCACCTAAAAGTTGGTGCAGTGTGAGGGGCACACAGACATAATCTTATTGCTCCTGAGTGGATCAGAGCCTCTCCGAATTGGAAGCGCAAATATCAAACATACTTGATATTTACAACTGAAATTCACTGTCTAACCAAAACGAAACTTACACTACATCCGCTCTGGATAAAATATTAACACTGACATTTATACTTAAGTTGCAGTGCTTTTTTGAACAAGAAAACAATGATTCCTCCTAAAACAAGAAATGTCATAAAAAAGATACATGTAGAAACTCTGTTACAACACAAATTTTATGTTTTGAAACACATGATGAACAAGCTGTTCATGTTCCTTGAAAATTATTGCTTCTTTTCTTCAAGTTCTTACAATTAGAAGGTTCAATCTGCAGTTGAGCTGTTCTAAAAACTCCATTTACCAAGTGGATATGATTTTAAAATTGCACATTTTGAACGCTTTTAGGGTGTCCGTCATTTTCATGGATGACAGAGTCTTGTTCCACAACAAATCTTTGAAGCTCATTATCTCAAAACCGCTCCGAATGCAGATAAAACCTTATAATTCCAAGGGGACAACATGTTTCTCAAACAGAATCGTCTAATAGTGTGTGGGCACTTACGATTAAACGATTAAAGATGTATTGGGATAACAGCATTAGCAAGGTGCCACAATCTCCATAAACCCATCTACAGTATGAGTCAGTAGGATCTGGATTCATTGGAGGCAGTGGAAGGAAGACAGACACTCAATTTATAGTCATTGTGGCCAATAACCTGTATAATTTGCATGGCATTTTGGCTAAATAAACCTGCACTTTCAGTAATAAACTAAAACACCTGTACTGTGCTTCAGTGCCACCATGTTTCCTGGCAAGGCAATTAGGATTGATAGCAAGTCATCCCAATGTCAGGGAAGCACTTACCTAGCTATTCTCGGAATAGCACAGCATTAATTTGCACCATTCCGTGTATTATTTGAATACATTAATGGCACTCACGTCAACTTTTACTCTATCAGCTATTCCATAATACATGTTGCACTCTGTTGCACTCTTTTCAATAGTCACAACCCTAGTACAATTTTGGCAGTTGTGTCTAGATAAGCTCTTCTTATTCTACATTTCCACAATTTGTGTCTGGTTGTCATCAAAAGTACTAGGTCTTAAGTTGTTCAAAGCTTTTTGATCAATACATAAATGTAGACATGACATGTTTGCCCATATACTGATAAAAGGAAGAGAAGCTTATAGCTACCAGTTTAGCACCATGCATGTTGTTTTGGAATGAAATGTTATAGAAAAATACTGAAAGATGGCGTGGTGTGATGTGGACTAAAGTTGTGATAGAATAGAAATAGAAATAGAATACCCCAAAGTGTTTAATTCCTCTTTTACAACAGCAATTTGCAAACACAGACAAGTCTAATTAATTAATAATTAATGAAAACCATTTCATACTTCTAGTTTGTTTCTAATTATATTTACATACATGTTGAATAAATTGAAGTTCATTCAATCATTCATTCATTATCTTAACTGCTTATTCCGGTTCCCAGGGTCACGGGAGAGCCGGTGCCTAGCTGGCGGCATAGGGCGCAAGGCAGGATCAACCCTAGACAGGGCGTCAATCCATTGTAAGGCATGCACAAACACACACACACACACACACACTAGGCTCACTTTAGAAAAACCAATTAACCTGATATGCATGTCTTTGGACTGTGGGAGGAAACCCACGCAGACACAGGGAGGACACGCAGACTCCACACAGAAAGGACCCAGACCACTTCACCCGGGGATTGAACCCGGGACCTTCTTACTTTTAGGCGACAGCGCTACCCACTGCACCACCATGCCACCCTAAATTGAAGTTACTAAGATAAAAAAATACATGGCTATCAAGAAACCACAAAACTCTCAGTCCTGAAGTGTATTGGGGAACGTAAAGTCATAGCTTTACCTTTGACTGTTACTGTTACTGACCCTGGAGGCTCCTTCCAAAGATGTTAAACATGTAATCACAGATGCTTCACCACATCAACAATTACAGTTTTTTTTTTTTTACTTGGAGCATCCAGGAAATCAATACTGTGGATACAAATCTATAACACATAGACTAACAAAGAATAAACCTTGAATCTGGAGCTAGTGTTCAAGCCACACTGTTGTCGAAATTTAATCAAAACCTTCTGAGCAGTCACAATCGAACTTTCAGCAGTGAAGTGGTATAAATCTGCCTGGAGAAGAAAGAAAATAAAACTTCAGCAATCAGTGCTGGAGTGTGAGCAACAGCCAGGTCAGCAGCAGCCTGTTGAACAGAGAACGCCTCGTAGTCTTTCACACTCAAAGGAAGCTAATTAAAGCCAGTGTGGAAAAGGAAATATGTGGCAGTGCAATGGAGCTGAAACAACAGCTCATCCCATATCACCTCACACTGGGTCACACTGAAGGAGAGCATAAATGCAGTGGAGCAGAATTCAAGAGCAAGACTGGTGGTGCATGTGGGACAGATTAGAGCCCTGACATCTCGCCAAATAAATAAATAATCAACACTATATGTGGTGTAAATAAAATCAGCTAGTACCTCCTTTCATATGACACTAAAACACCTGGATTAAACGGTTCACAGCACTACCGCTGCCTGTCTTTACTCAGATGGGCTACCTAGCCCAGAATCTCACGCTTGACATATTTGGCATGAATGTTTGACTGCCTCCAGGAAAAATATGTCCAGACTGAATCTGTTTTAATTATCTCCCACTCTTCCTCTACGGGCCCTCCAGTCAAGTGGTGCTCCAGTGGTAGAGGGCCAATCCGCTATCAGCATGGAAACAGATTTGCTTGCTGAATCAGAATGATAGAAGACGGTTAGCCTGCAGGCAATGCAGCCTACACATACACACAACATGCACAGTCACATACACATTTCTACACTTTTCCGTATGAAAGCTCAAGGGACAAAGATTGCTCGTCCTGAATGCTAATGTTTCATGTCCACTGCAATGTGCTGAGGAATGCTTAAGGGAAAGCCTATCCTACTAAATACCTAGAAAGCTATCTAACATAGCTACTAATTAAGATAAGATAACTATGCATGTTACATGAGCTTGCTTGAAAAACACATGCTTCATTTACATTATTAGTATAACCAGCATAGCTAGTAGTAGGATAACAGTGTATGTTATCTATGCACATTAGCTAGCTTGAGAAACACATGCACAAACGTTTGTGCATATAGCCCTCAGGAACTCTTTCAAATGAGAAAGCTTTTGAATTCTGAGTATGCAAATGCTCTCTAAAATGCTGTCTACAAAGGCAGGAATCATAGGACCCTATGCAAAATACATTGCAATGCCACATATGCACGTCATTAGTCGTGTCCACCAGTGCGTATATAAAGCAATAGACATCTATGAAAGCTTCTAGAGTTGTTTCCGATGTGAGAACAGCAAGTTATCACAATTTTGCGACTTTCAATGCAGTTTAATAGGTGGAGCTCATGAGATGGGTCACAGCATTTCGGCGATAGAAGAAAAGTTTCACTTATAAGCATCTCAGGGGTGAACTGTGACTACAAGAATTCTGGCAAAACGCTGAACTTGCAACAGCAGTGTGCCCGTAAAAAGACTCTGTGTGCACATGAGCTGGCAAAAATAATTTCATGTGATCGGCGTGTAACACTACCTCAAGTAACATCAGAATTCAATGCTGGGGTCTCAACAAACATCAGCGTGAGGACTGTTTAACATTCCCTCCAAGACCCCGTGGGGAACCTACCAAGTATTACTTGGTATACCAGTTTTGAACATGATTTTATGTTCTACCAATCAAAGGTTTACAGCTATTTCACTGTCTGTACGTATTAGCACTGAACCTCACGGTCCTGATTTGTACTTAGTGCACGTTTGTGTCTGTATGTGTCTACATTCCCTTTACCTTGTGTGTGTGTGTGTGTGCGTGTGTGTGCTTGTGCTTCTTACATCAAATGCAAGCAACGTGAGCGATTCTCAGCGGAGGCAACTAAAAGCACCCTTAGATTTCCAAACAGAACCCCTGAGATGGACAGCTGGAAAGATGAGAGGAAGCACTCTGGAATCACACGTATCTGTTTGCATATGCTCTGTCAGCTCAGAAACAGTCAAAGTGAAACCAAATAAGCAGCCTTCAGCAATATATGCACACATCACCTTCATTTGATACTTCTCCAAACTCCAAAAATGGCTCTGAATCCTCACAGCTCACTCGAGGTATCACAAAGACAGAAACATGGGTAGACCTGGAAATGTGAAGGGAAAAAAAAGAGAGACGAAGCGAGAATGCCAAAGCACAGTGATAGATAGTCACTGTTATGCAAAGCATTGTCACAAGCTTTAGATACTATGCTAATACATTGTCCTGGAAGTGAACTTAGCCTTGGGATTAACACTGAGAGAAGTGAAACCAGACCAAAACATGAACTACCGGTAGTTAAATGCTATACAGCACCTATACAGAGCCTCTGCAACAAACTGCAATCTTTCCTGCTCTGCTGAACTGGGGAATTTTCACCCCTACTGAACTGAAATAAAGAATCTCTAGTTATAATTTTAGTGATAATACAAACTGTGCCTGACTATGCTGCACCCACACAGCCAGATAGAAGATATCTAAATAATAAGCTTACAAATATTATTCAGTTTACCGACTAAATCCCTGCTTCTTGGCCAGGTTCTTATTGGATTTGTACTGGGTTAGTGTGGTAAAATAAAAGTTAATTGAAAAAAGAAAAAAAGATAAGTATCAATTCTTCAGAGGCTTCACCAGAATAGCCACTTAAAGGTCCCTAAAAGAGACAGAGACTGTGACAGACACAGCTAAATTCTGTCTAAGAGGCAGTAGAACAGAGAGAAGGACTATAGCGGCCATGTCAAGTCGAGTGCTATACACTTGCCGAAAAGGCTCTTTTAAGGTTTTTTGCCACACAAAGCACTAACATTTATTCTGAAGAGCCATTTCCAACACTCTTAATTCAGAATGATCAAAGAGAGACACCTGCAACAACAATTTGTTCAAAATGTTCATTTGAAACGATATCAGAGAGAGAGAAATTTCTCACTATTATGGGTTAGGACATATTATCATGCATTTCACTATGTGTAATGTAGAATTCATGTGCAGTAGAGGGATATTTGTGTGGACGTGATACATTTTATGTGCTTTTCTGGTTTATGTCCCTTGAAATAAGTTGCTTTATTACACTGTTTAGAGAGATCCTCCTAATAATCAGAGCAGCACAGCATAAAAGGACTATGAATCACTAGGTATATTTTATAGCTAATCACTAATGATAGTGTGTTTCCTCCTAGGTAGAGCTTTGGTACACATGTAAATTGGTACATGCAATATTTATGTTAAAAAAGAGACTTGTTAGAAAATGAGCTGGAGTAGTGGAAAGTCATCTGCATACTAATGAGGAAGAAAGGTGGCACTAATACGCCACAACAGTCTGCTGATTAAGGTGCAGGCATTCCTCGCTGCCAAGAGAATGAAGTAAGCTCTGTCACACATTGTGATATGCCAGTCAGGCTACAGAGAGAGACTGAATGTGGTTAAATATGTCCGTGAAACAGGAAAAAACAAGACAAGTAAAAGAGGTAGAAAGTAGGTAGAAATAAAAGCACAAGAAGTGCGAAAGACTGAAATAGAGACAGCAGATACAGCAGCTAAATGTCATGCAGGCAGCAGGGGGCAGTGTTTGAGGTCTTCTGTGTTTGCCATAAAAAGAGCAGAGGGAGAATGCAGTGCCACCCACTGTTAAAAAACTAATTAGAAGTGCCTCTGGTGAGAGCAGAAACACCTAGGGCATGGACTCACTCCAGGATATACCTCCCTACTTCAAAGGAGCCTTGCTGGAGAGTCAGCTCTCCATTGATGTTGACAAACAGGGCAGCAAAGCATGTCTCTCCGTTATGGTTGAATTTTATCAACCCCTTTCTTTCTTTCACTTCTATCAGAGCAGTCAAGGTCATGTTCACAGATGCCAGCAGGCCACAGAGATCTCAGCCACAGAAGCCTTGGGGCAGTTTATATGGCATAAAACAAATTCTACATCAGCACAGCCAAGGCAATAAAGCAAGAGGTACACAGCATGAGCAGTGTGGTGTGCTGGAGCTTGTATTTTTGGGGGGGTTTTATTGGGTAATTAAAGTTTGAAGAGTGGCCATATGCTCCATGTTACTGACTGTGACTCAGTAACTAAACCTTGACTGGGAACAGGTGAGAGGAAACACTTGCATCCTGTAACTGCTCTTTGCCATCTGTTACTGAAATCATTGTTCTAATGGTAGACACTTAATGGTTTATTTTGATCTCAAAGTCAATGCCTTCAAATATATTAAGGGAAAAATGTCTCCAATGGCTCATAAAACAAAAAGACTTCTGATCACGTACTATATTTTCTACAGTTTACCTGTATGTCACATAATTCACATTCCCTGTGCAGATATCACCTGACTGGATTCATTAAGGCATAGGCAAATCCACCACTGCTTGATTGTTTCAGCCATAGGTATAACTGGGGACGAAGATCCGAAAGCAAAAATGACACAAAATCCTGTTGGCCAAGTGATCTGAGCTGCTTTATCTGCTAATAAGCCTACTTTGTGCTTTACTGAGCTGAACTGTGCATTCCTATCCTAGCAGGAAGCTCTCCCAGTCAACCTCAGCCAGATTCAAGACATTCCAGCAAGGACACGACTAATCACACTTAGCCCCTACTTAACTCTTCCTTTCTCCAAAGCCAGCTTTTTTTCTACATTGCACTGTTCACTAGGATTTCTTCACAGCAGGATAGTATGTCTGGCTTCTTGTCCATTGAACAATGGGATTTACCCAGACAGTTAAAAGGCCAGACCTGTTTCTGCGCTTTGCAGCTTTTTCTCCTCCAGCTGTCCAAAAGCAGTAAGCAGCGATAGATGCAGTGTTATTAGCTACAATGTGACAAAAGGATTACACATTCCCTTTCATTTCCAGTCTCCAGATAATTCATCTTTCTTCATATCCTCATTAATGGCTTCAGACTGCAGCAGAGCATGCGCCAGGATTTTAAAAGCAAGCAAAATTAGCAATGGCTTGCCATGGAGATAATGAAAAAGTCACTTCCTATTGGGAGCCGTGGGGTAGATAGTTTAATTACATTGCCATTTTTAATTGAACAGGAATTATGTAAAGTCTGAGCAGTAATGAAATATCTCAAATACCCCTATCCTAGTTAGTGTCAAGCCCAGTCATTTATCATAACTGCACCAGATTTTATGCTTTATTCTCTGGTGTAAGAAAATCTTTGATGAAATTTTCATCACAACAATAAAACTTTTAGTGTAGCGGTTTGCAAAAAAAAATTTAGAAAAAAAAGTGTCGGCTATCGGAAGATGAAAGCAGCTTTCAACCTGCTATCATCTCTAGCTGAAAGCTTTGATTAGGTAAACAAGGAAAGTTTCATTCCAATATACAAGTGCAATGAATTTTCCATGCATCAGATATTCAGGAGCACAAGGTCAGTCATATAAATGTCTTTTCGTATAGAGGAGGCTCTCTATAAAGGAGCACACTGCAGTGACCTTCCACTGACAGAGCAGTGAAGGAGTGCTATTAATTCTTACACCAATGTACTTTCAGACACCTGTCTAGAAACCTTACATTCAACAGAAGTGAGACTCATTCTATATTAACGAGATGCGACAAAAAAGAGAGGCATGAGGACAGGAGAAAGGTCTAGTGTACCCTCATCTGACATAATATAATAAGGCCTGAAGGCCTGCTAAAGCAAATTACCCTCTGACTCACATTACCAGCAAGTGGCTTAATCATTAGTACAATATCCAAGTCTAAGTGGTAATCCGAGTCTTAATATATCTCTTTTAAGTCTGTTCACTTGTCTAGTACAAAAACAAAACTTTTATAGCCAAAAGTTTTGTTAACAATTATTACTATCTTTTTCCTATTACTTTCACATCCCTATTTCTTTCTCCTTATTTAGAATACTAAACTAATAATTCTCTCTGGGAACTGAACAGGTCTGCACACATAGACACTATGAGAACTGGACTTGAGAACCTCCTACAATACATTTTATCCAATTACAGGGTGGCACTGTGGTTTCTAACCTCATCCCACACACCCAAGGTGAGCTCAGCTTTTATCTGAATTTCCCTGGCTATTGCAGCATGTTCTCAAACCTGCCGCTGTACATTCAACCCAATGCCAACACAAGGCCTTCGATAGGCCATTTCTACAAAAAAGCAATTGCTTTTAACAGCATCAGACATTGTCATGAAATGTCAATTTCACGAAAACAAACACAGCACATGTGGTAGTACATATGTCATTCAACTTCACTGGTCCACACTGACCCTGAGCATTCTACAGCTAAATCAAGCACAAGGACAGTTTGGTATAGGGAAAATGTTGCTGTTCGTGTACTGTAGTTAGGATGTAACAAACTGTGCAAGAAAAGAGGAAGAGGCTGTCATCTCCTCAGCTAATGATCTGTATATAACTCGTTGCTCCCCATGAGAGATGTTAAATACATCAGTGAAAGCAAGAACCCACACATGCTAATTATTATATATGTAGCTGGAGTCTGGCCAAGGAATCTTCTAGTGGTGTATACCATTATTTGAAACTAAATTAAATGCTTTGTCTTGATTAGTACACATACACTGAAGTACCAGAAAAGCTGGTACTGGAGCGTATGCATAATACAAAGCAACACCACCTATGCATGTCATTGGTTGCATTTGCCAGTGAGTATATACAGCGATATACGTCTATGAAAGCTTCTAGAGTTGTTTCTAGTGTGAGAATGGCAAGTTATCACAACTGTGATTTTCAACACAGTTTAATATTTATATTTATAGAATTTTAGAGGTAGAAGTAAAGTTTGGATTTTCACATAAGAGCATTTCAAGGGTGTACCGTGACTACAAGGATTCTGGCAAAACCTCAAACGTAAGACAACACTGTGGAAAAAAAGACTCTTGGTGAGTGTGACGAGCGTCAGCTGGCAAGAATCATTTCACACGATAGGCGTGTAACACTGCCTCAAGTAACATCAGAATTCAATGCTGGGGCCTCAACAAACCTCAGCATGAGGACTATACACCACTCCCTCCAAGATCCCATGGGGGACCTACCAAATATTAACTGGTATACCAGTTTTTCTGTAATGTAATGCTACAACACACAAAGATATTCTGTACAATTGTGTGCTTCCAACTTTGGGGCAACAGCTTGAGTGAAGGCCCACAAATGGGTGCCAAATTTTCATAAACATTTGACCATATATAGAGTATTTTTATGTATCTTATATAATCTTTATAATGTTTTGGCCTGAATATGAAAACTGAAGTGTGAAAAAAGCAGAGAAACACAGAAAAGGTAAGAAAATAACATATCAAGACTGTATGTCAATGCATTTGTCATTCTCATGTTTCTCATGCGTAGGAGCAGAAATCTTTGTGCTTTGCCAGCACGGCTAGTCAAACTGCTTATTAAATTTTTCTCAGATAAAGCCTAAGCAAAAAAGACCTCTATTCCACTAAGGCTTTATTTGAGAAAACTTTTACTAATTAAAAAAAAGCATCTGTAAATGCATCTAGCTTCATTAACATGTATAAATTACAAAAAAAAAAAATTTTCCATTCCAGATACAAAAATGTTTAACCTTTTCATTTTTTACTGACAACTGACACTCTGGCATTAATAAAAAATTATATTCTCATTTACTGAACAAGATTAGTGTCTCTTTTTCCAGATTCTTCTTCCTTGTTGAGAAAATAGATTGCTGGAAATAGGAAATATTTCACTAGAACATATGAGCTGTGGTAGGCTGCTCATCCCCAAAGTGTTTTGGGCCTGTACTGTATTCCTGTTGCCTTTAAACTAAAACAGAAATATAACCTCTACAGTGATAAAAAAAAAAAAGTAAAACATTCCATTGAATTTGTTGCCTCAACAAATTTCTCCATGACCACACATGGTGCTTACGCAATTTATTTCAGATTGAATTTGAATGTAGAATTTGATTTCCTTTCTGAATGTAAGATTTTTTAAGCACTCTTTCCGGCATGGGCTCTAAGCACAATAGTTACAAGGATGTTTATAGTTAAGGCTTCTTATTCTCACTATTCAGCTTCATGTGTTTAAGCAAGAAGCCCTGTAAAGAAATGTCAAACCGCATAAGCTCAAAATGTTACACTGTTCCCTTGATTGAGTTTAGATTATTTTTAAAAATGTAATAAACTTTATATTATATTATTACATTATTCTAACTGGACATGCTTATTATGCTTACATTCTATATATCCATTAATACACTCTTGGCAGTTTCTACAAAATGAATGTCAAAAAAGTCATTTGAACTCAAACGTACTATGAGTGCACACAGAAAGGATTATTCAGTCTACCGTGAAATCATAACACTTAATAAAAATATATCAAGGCTTCCACTGAGCAACACTGTCTGGCCTGAGAACAATCTTAGATTATGTAACAAATTTTCAGGAGGCAAAATGCCATAAGCAATTCCTAGGCAAAAAAAAAGACAAAGAAAAGGCTTAAACTTGTTGAAAGGACCACAAGCACCAATACATCCCCGAACAGTGGATCTGACAGAGCATGGCTTGATTTCAATAATGGTCCTCAGGAGGAAATGTGTAGTGGTCTAGCTGTGGCGCTTCGCTGGGGATGAAGGCGTCTCTCTGCTGATTCACTCAGACAACGTAATTATGTCTGGTGGTTTTCATCACCTTGTCTAAGGAGGCACAGGGACTAATGGACCTGCAGGATGGCAGAGCCACACTGCCCACTCATCTCACATTAACATCAGAGAATAGGCGTACAGCCACACACGTATTAACACACACAAAAACACACTGGGTTTGGCAAATAACATTAAAAGCTTCTTTGCACATTTTCAATTTCATTTTTTTCAACTTGTTTTGATTGCTCAGATTGGATCTTGACGGTTTACATTTGTAAGTGCAAGTGACCCATATCTATCTATAATGAGAATGAACCTGTCTCCTGCGGTGTCCTGCACAGCATTCAACAATTCCCTGGACAAATCTCTAGGTGAACGTAACATTTTCAGTTTCAAGCTTGTGCCTTTCACAGGCTTTAGGGGACAAAAACACTTCTTAGTTAATTAGCCCATATCTCTGAGAAATTAGTTTATGGACAACTCAATTTTAAAATAAAATTACTAGTGCTCTAATGCGATAAATTTTTTAACGCACATTTTGATTTGTGTTGTACATGCAGGTCGGCATCATAGGGCCATTGAAAATGTTGATACCGTTTATCACTGGTCTATTTTAAGAGAAATGACTGTTGAATGTTGCCTCATTATTCACT
>JAOVVH010000054.1:18880242-18894529 GCA_028566435.1 Scorpiodoras heckelii
CCAGAAGAGTTGAAGCTGTTATAGCTGCAAAGGGTGGGCCAACATCATATTAAACCCTATGGATTAAGAATGGGATGCCACTCAAGTTCATATGCATGTGAAGGCAGACGAGTGAATACTTTTGGTAATATAGTGTATCTACAGTCAAATTGTCAGTAACTCATCTCAGTTACTTCTAAGAGCAGCTTCAGTCAACCAGGACTCCAGTTCCCAGAACCTGGTTTTTGTTCTTTGTTTCTTACCTAGCCTAGTCTGTATTGTTTGCATATTGCACTTGCCTGACACTAACCACGCTACTTGGATTGTGTACTTGGTCTTGTCTGCCTGGAACTTGCATCCTATTGCCTGTCTCGACAAGTTTGTATCACAAATAAGCTGGTAATGTCTTATAACCCTCAAGATATACATTCTATAAACAAGTAATTACTTTCCTCCTACATGGAAAGGCTGCAATTTACAACTGTCTCCACCTATACCGAAGCTATGTCTATAGTATAAAGAAGCAGTGGTTATGAATACGCAGTCATAGTCCATGGGAAATCCAGTGACCTGGCAGGTTTTTGTTTATTTAACAAAAGCCTAACAGAAAGGGATGGGGCTGTAATCTGAGACATTTCCAGGTGTTTGTCTAGACTTGTGTTTATCCACACACTCTTATCCAACTTGGGACAATATGTTTTAACTCAGGGACTAATGGAGGAAGCCTCACAAACAACAAAAATGCTCTGTCACTGATCCAGATAAGCAGCTCTTTTAACCTAGAAAAGAAAGTTTTGCAAGGAAGCAAAATGAGACATTCTGGACTTTGTAAAAAGATTGAATGCAGTGGGTAATACCTGATCAAACTTCTGTCCTGTTGATGTAAGCAAGTCTAATGTCTGAAGTTTAATATGAATTCCCCTTGCCAAGAATCTTAAAAATGTGTATGCTGATAAAAATGAGGGAAAAAGCTGAGTTTACTTCTTTCAATTCAAATGCTCCAATAGTATTAATCAACATAGCATGATGATTAATATTTATGCTTATAGCCTGCTAGCTACAAACATAAATCTTCAAGAGCACTTGCAATCATACACCAATATTCAGAAAGCAAAAAGCTGTTCAGGAAGGCAAAATATTTGTGAGGAGTAAAGCCAAGTAATTAATCATGTCTTTTCTTTTATTTGTAAATGATTTGCAGATGACTTTAGGGGTGAAAGGGGTGATGATATGACACATCTATATGCATGAATAGAACGAGACGCCTTTCAGTCCGATGCGCTAAATCTGCCAGGAAGAAAACAAACCAAAATTGCTGCTCTGCTCTCAAGCTGCAATCGTTAGCAGCACTTGTGCTTCCTGATTAAAATTACACAGTATTAATCCTCTTTTTTAAGCCACATGCAAGACGTTGGCCAGGGGAATAAAATATAAAACTGAAGCATTGCAGATTGACAGGAAGAAAATTGAGCCTGTCTCTATTTAAAGGAACCTCTACCACTGGTATGGGCTGTGAAGAAGAACAAAGGCCTAAAGAAACCAAGTTGCCTGGAAGAGAGATGAGCATCCGGATAGTGCTGTACAGCATGTTGAAACAAGCTGCTGATAGTTGAGAACTTTTGGTAATATGTAAATTATATATGTACAGTTTTATCATCACATCACAAGAAATTTGGACAGGCAAAGTCTACAACTCTACGGAAGGCGAATTTATAAAAGATCAAAGATAAACTAAACTTGGCACATATGCCAATACATATGAGCATGATGGTGGGGTGTCCACAAACATCTGGTCCCACAGTGTACAGTCAGTTGTTTGCTACAATGCTACACCAAACCTTTATTTAAACCATGACCCAAGTTGGCTAAGTAAAGTTTACTTATTTAATTATTTTAGAGGTTATAGTCATGTTATACATAGTGGTTACATTCATAACAGGAGAGGTTAGCGAGGATTCACCCCCTTCCCCATACATGTTTTTGGACTGTAGGAGGAAACCAGAGCCCTCTGAGGAAACCCACTTAGACACACAGGAAGAATATACAAACTCCATACAGAAAGGTCCGAGGCCATTCTCAATAGGAATCGAATCCAAGACCTTCTTGCTGTGAGGCAGTAGCGCTACCCACTGCACCACCTTTTTTCAATTTATTATTAAGTTTAGATTAAGTCAAGTCAAGTGAGGTTTTATTGTAATTTCAACCATATACAGTGTGTTCAGTACACAGTGAAACAAAACAATGTTCCTCCAGAACCTATGGTGCTAGATATAGCTACACAGTACTACATAAATTGCACGTGTGCAAACTAGTACACAACAGTGCAGGACAAACAACCGTGCAACATAACAAACAGTGCAAAAAGTACAAGACAGTGCAAAACAATACAATCCAGGTGGTGTGAGGTATATCATCAGTAAAGTGCAGATCAGTGGTGTATGTAAACTTAAGGTCATTTGCAACAGTACCCAGTTTGTGCAAAGTTGCCGGCACATCCACCACACAAGTCACTGAAAATTAGCTTTTAGCTCTTTAACTTTAAAAATGGTTAGGCCGGCTATCTACTCATCACCCACCACAACTGAGCATCAGAGTACTCGTTCTTCTAATTCTACTACACCACATAATCATTCATTCACAGCATAGTCATGGTTTGTCTCTACTTTTACAAGAAGCACATTAAAAAACACCTACTATGATATTTGAGGGCAAACCAAACCATCAGAAAAATTATGCACACCCATTTGACATGGCACTATGTGTTCCTTACTTCCCTCCCTAAAATGTATGTTAATTACCGTAGCGACTTTGCCCAGCTGAGCAAGGGAACCATCTCTGCTACATAATGAGAGGAACAGGCAATTACATTAAGCCGAACTCTGATTGAGGAATAAACAAACACCCCCACAACACCCCTGTTACCCCCCACTTCTACCCTAAGCACCTCACACACTCACTCACACAAAGACAACCACTTCCACCCAGCTGTGAGCATGTCATCGTAAGTCACATCAAAGACCAACAGGAGCTGTTCAACTTCCACACATTGCTCTAACATCATAACATCCCATTAATTAAGCAGCTGAAAAAACAAATGCAGCCATTTCTAGAAGACAATTAAAGCAAAGACACTTTGCAGAGCATAAAAAGAAATAGTGAGGCAGAACAGATTTTTGCTAGATGCAGTATTAAGACACAACATCCCCATATCCCATTAATCAAATCTGGAGAAAGGGCAAAAAAACTACAACAAAAAAAAAAGATCCATAACCAAAACAATGAAAGATAAAAAAAAGTCTTACACAGGCATCACACAAAAACAAAAACATCAGCCATGTCCCCAAAACAACAAAGAACATGAGCCATGTCCCTAAAACAAGAAAAAATATCAGCCATGTCCCCAAAACAAGAAAGAACATGAGCCATGTCCCTAAAACAAGAAAAAATATCAGCCATGTCCCCAAAACAAGAAAGAACATGAGCCATGTCCCTAAAACAAGAAAAAATATCAGCCATGTCCCCAAAACAAGAAAGAACATCAGCCATGTCCCTAAAACAACAAAGAACATCAGCCATGGGCCTGAAACAACAAAAAAACATCAGCCATGTCCCTAAAACAACAAAAAACAGCCATGGACCCAAAACAACAAAAAATATCAGCCATAAACAACAAAGAACATCAGCCATGTCCCCAAAACAACAAAAAAATGCAGCCATGTCCCCAAAACAACAAAATACATCAGCCATGTCCTCAAAACAACAAAAAACGTCAGCTATGGGTTCAAAACAACAAAGAACATCAGCCATGGGCCCAAAACAAAAATAAAACCATCAGCCATGGGCCCAAAACAAAAGAAAAACATTAGCCATGTCCCCAAAACAACAAAGAACATCAGCCATTTCCCCAAAACAACAAAAAAAGCCATATCCCATAAGCAGAGTGCCCACTGTCCCAAATGAAGTACTGTGGCAGACACAGCTTACAGGCTTTTATATTTTGTGCCGTCCATCCACAGTGCTAAAGTGGCCCACAGTCCACGTCTCTCTCAAAGAGATGACTCTGTTAAATAAAAGAAGGCTGCTCTGGCCCCAACACAGCTCTTTCAAAGTCCATGAGGATCCACTGCACACTCAGCAGATTTTTTCCACCTGTCAATCACACATAGGATCAGTGAGGCTGAGGGACGCAAGTGGGAGAGCAGGCTTATTACATCACTTTATATCAACACCCATTAAGCAGCATTTTCCAAGCTGATGGACCTGACGTGACAAACATGTGGGCATCCTTCACCTTCTTAAAAGACCTCAGAGCAGTCAGGTACTAATTTTACTGAAGAAATTAGATTTAGTGAAGAATCTAAATCCCTTCTGTAGTCCCAGACACTCCTGAGTGAATAGTTCTTAAAATGGCATGGTAAACTGTATCTAGAAACTTTACGATGCATGTTCAGTTAATTTCCTGGGTGTTTGGGTGAGCAGGGAGGGAAGCAGTGAAGGACAAGAGGTGAGAAGGTAATAACACAGAGTGATGCAGAAGCCTGCTGGATCAATAGGAGACAAGCGTCTCTCTTAATAAGCCAATAATGGAGGCTGTGCATGTGGAGGACTCCCTGGTGTGCTGCAGAGCTGCAGCACGGACAGGAATGATATTGACTCGTCTGACTCATTCCACAAGCTGCAGAAATACAACTTCCGAAGCCAGACTGTGGTCACAGAGCAGAAGGTATCTTCAAGCTGTCGCTGATGAAAATAAGAGCATTGACCTCAACATATTGTATTTGTCATTGTGCTAATAGAAAAATAGATACATTCAGCAGTACCAGAAATAACATACTCAGTTGATTCAGCTCTTAGTACAAATATTTCAGAGTAATCTTTTTAACATTAATATTAACAATTAATCCTACGGTAGTATTTAAATAAATATTGTTTAATAAATTCTGTTCAGTGGGGTTACAGAGCCCTAGGGGTCTGTAATGTAGGGGCTCCCTGACTGTAATGCCTTTTTAAACCACACAACAGTGGTGGAAATTACTATTATAATATTATGTTTGGATATTATTTATCTTAAATGTAAGCCTAATTGACTAGTCACTTAAAATTAAACTGCATAAGCTAAAACTCAAAACGTAAAAATATGCATAAAATGTTTAATCTTTGATTAAAAAAAAACAGTTTACTTAAAAAAGTAAATATCCAATCTACACTCAAAAGTCTGTGTTTATTTCACTTAAAATATTAAGGTAAAAGAATGCCAGGCACAGATATTGTCCTGTTAACTTAATATTTAAAGTTCAGTGAACTCAATATTTTGAGTGAAACCAGTTAACTTACTTTTTTTCAGTAGTGTTTTTTTATAGTGCAGTGAAGTGCTGTTAATACGTCTTATATGGTTTCAAATATGGCTCTTATATGGTGTCAGTGTTTCAAATCTACATCTCGACAAATGGAAAGATGAGGAATAAAAAGCTCTTTTAGCTCAAATAAATTAACATGATAAATATTTCCTCTGTTGTTCTTAAACTTGAATCTAAACTATGATAAAAAAAAAGTGGGTTTCACTCACTTTTGCAAGGAGGTTGTTGTCTACAACAATGTAAAAAAACTGATTTTGCTTACCATTGTACATGTTAAATGTGTTCTACAGATTTGTTTCAATCAGTTACCCTACTTTCTCCTAAACTATTTGTAACCAATTCCCACCTGCTCATTGAGTCTCCTCTATTTCCCTATTTTCTCTCATAATCATACAATAGCTACTAAATCTTAGAGGATGAGAGTTAATATGTGCTTGATCCAAGACGCCTACTGAACTGGCTAGTTGATCAAGAATCTGAAACAGGAATGCCATCCTAAACACCCACACATCACAGTCGATTATGCTTTCTTGGACTCTCAGTCACTGATGGCTAGAGTTGGGCTCCAAAACTTGGCTCCAAATTACAACCGAAACCCAAATGCCAAGAACTGGATTTCTGTTAAAAAAACAGAATTTTGGTTCTGCTAATTGGTTCCTAAACACAATAACCCTTTATTACTGCAAACAAGGGTTACATATCTATAAGGACATGTGTAGCTGTCTGCCAGGACCTGTCTACATGACTGCATCATACATCAATGCAACAGTGTGTCCAAATGTTTAGATATGGACTCGCATGCATGGTTAATGTCACAACAGTGTGAAAGATGGACCACGATGTTTATTTGTAAGTTTACTTTATTATATTCACATTGTGAACATTCGGTTGACACTTAAAAGAATAAATATATTTTTGTTATCTAAACATTTGACCTCTTTTTTCTTAACATTTTAGAATCTAAATGGGTAATCGATAAGAACCAGAATCAATAAGCAGAAGAAGAAGCAGAATCTGAATCAATAAAATTTTAAAAAATACCCTACCCTATTGATGGCCATCCCATCATGTGGATTTGATCTTTTTTTATATGAATTGATCTTCTATTTGTCTTATTTTCTAAATTGCAGAGCATATTTGCTTTTTTAAGTTGCTGTATAAATGTAGTGGGTAGACTGATGAATGCTCAGGCTCCGTTACAGACATGTGAATAAGAATTGAGCAGGCAGGTTATGGTGACCTCAACGCCCACAGCAGTGCCACGTGTCTGAGCTGCTGCTGATTGATGCCCTACTGTGTGGAGACATGCTGAGCTCTGATGGCCATGCCACTCTAATGATTGGAACCAGCTCAGGGAGGGGGAGGGTTCCAGCAGGTCTTGCTATGACAGACAAGCTCTTTCAAGACAGATAACACAAGAGTGATGATACAAAATAGTATAAAAGTAGGATGCATCTCAGTCTTAACACACTTATACACACACACACACACCTTGCCATGGTAGACAATGCAGGAGCGGTAGATAATCAGTCACTGCTGTACAGCCATATGCCTTTTCCTGTAGGCACTCTGTCATTCATCTAGAAATGATGACAACAGACACCAGACCCAGAGGCCAGAAAGATGATGCCAGGAAAGAAAGCACAGGGGAGGAGTGAAGACATGCAGGAGGAGGAGAGACAAATGATTTAATACACCAAGGAACAGTTATTGCAGGGTAAGTGAAAAATGCATAGAGTGATGTTAAAATTATGCCACAAAAAATAACTCATAGTATCAGCATGGGAGTACGTATGCTCTGTGTGCTCTGTGCTCTACAACTGTGGTAGAAGTAAAAGATTGCACTACTTTACCTGTGTAGGCCTCTTTTGCAGCTTTAAGACCTGTACTTTGGTTTAATATTTCTGTTTTCAATGACCTTCCACTTTTCCATTACATTATAAAAGAAAAATAGTCTTGCTGAGCAAATACATTTCACAGGACTAACTGCTGACACTGGAGTATTCAATATTTGTGGACACAAATCTAGATCAAATTTCCTGACATGAGGGGCCTGAAAAAAATAAATTACATGAATTTATCACAGCTGGTTGAAATTGATTCTGCTGAGTACATTTGCAGGACAGCTGCATATGCGATACACCTTGATACAAGCATTAGTGATATAAGCCGTCCAAATTAATTTGGCGCTCAGCTGAATGTAAAGTAAGTTATTGCTAGCTTAAAATAAACCCAAAGTTAACTGGATAACTCACAGTTTCATAATATATCCTTGTAGAATAGTGACTCTAAAATGCCCTTAGTTGTCAATGAGTGTGTTAATGTGTCTTTCCTGTGATAGGATATTATCCCATCATGGGTACTGTAGCACTCACTGGATCTAGAGAGTGGGTCGGCACTCCAGAGATTAGGGAGCAGGTGTATGCAACGCTCCCAGCATGGCCTGTGGTAGAGTTAGTTTTTTTTTCGCACCTACCATGTGTGAAGTATGCGTGTGGGTGACCCCCCTTCCCTTCCTCTGTGTGAAGCGCAGTGTGCGTGGTCTCTCTCTCTACTGGTTCTGTCACCTTATAAAGTGATGTTAAAGAAGTGGCTTGTGGGAAATGGCTAATTTGCACCACCCTTCACTTGTCAGAAGCCGGGAGGTGGGGCTACAACGGGTAGTGCTCACGCTAACTCTGATGAAAGGAATTTCGGCAACCAGCGTCATCAGGCAACCCTCAGCCAGTCACCAGAAATGTGTGAACATGCGAGGGAACAAACAGCTCCTGGTGATGACTGGGGCAATTATCCAGAGCACATGGATTTTGGCTGTTGCGATTCAGGACCCTTGTATTCTGGGTTTGGATTTTCGAGCAGCTATTGGTGTCAAGTTAGTTAAGTGACCTGTGGTGGAGAAGCAGCGGAAAGCCAGGGCTCCCTGGAGGTGCCAAGCTGGTCTCCCTTGGGGGAAGCTGCGAGTTCACTATTCAGCATCATGCAGGGCTTTTCCACAGTGTTCCCAGAAGGGACACGATCTCCACTGCAACACTGACTGGATATGAAGTATTTACTGAAGATGAATGAATGAATGAATGAATGAATGAATGAATGAATGAATGAATGAATGAAAATTAGGGGTGTTTCTCAGGTTCTGAGTCTCCTCAGTACTGCCATATGTATGGTACACAAAGTGTATCTTTTAGTTTCACATACAACACATATTCTTTGCACAGAATGCATATAACCTGCACTCAGTAACTAGTCCAAACAATGTAATGTACCTGGCCCTCACTACAACTTGAATTTGGTAATGAGTTTAGTGTTGAATCAGGCATGTAAATCCAGACAAAGCACAACTGTGCATATTGCTTTGAGCCTTCAGGAATTTATGATCTATATCAAATTTAAAACCCTTGACAAATCTAGCTGTCAAAAATTTAAAGTGCAAAAAAAAAAACTTTATGTGATTATCAGACATGTTTTATGTGTTTGTTCTGTAACCTAAATAGTGGAAAAGACAGGTTTCGTAAACAAATGATGCAATAGGAATGTTGCCAGTTTTATGATGCTAGTACATCAAGTAGCATTATAAATTTTAATGCAGGAATTTACTGAAGTTAGTGATAAATGCAGTACTTTAACAGGTGTTTATCGATTTTCCACTAGCCTCCGAAAGACAATAATTATTTACATTTTTTAAGAATTAAGGCATGGGGTTGCACCATTTCAGCTCACCTTAAACATATATGAACATGGAGGGGTGTGCAGAAGCAGGGAGAAAGAGAGAACTTCACAAACTTAACCAGGAAGCAGGTGCGTGTTGCTCAATAATATAAGCATATACTGTATGTGTTTCAACATGAAGAAAGCCTGCAAATAAGCTACAGCTAAACTATCTGCAGCTCAGATCTGTCACCTGACTGGACATACAGCCACTTGATCAAAACAGCATTCTGATCCCTTCAGACATGCCGCAAAACAAAAAAAAAAACAACAAAATTCAGTTTTACTTCTGCATGTGCATGTTAAAACTATCAGTCTTTCTTGAGTATATCTTCATACACTGACTGCTCTTCTGTTCATTGATGAGTCATATCATAGGAAGTAAATGGTAAGAAGACATGGTCTATATATTGAAGGAGAGATCTAATACACCCAGACATAATAAATGAGACTCCTCTTCAAGGTGAAAACATAATGGTCTGGCTTTTGCTATATTTTTTTTCAATGAGTTGGAGAAAAAACCCAAAAGTTATATAACAAAATTTTGAAAAATATAGGAATATAACACAGGAATATAATCAGACAATAAATGAGTATAATAAAAAAAAATAACTAAAAGACTCATCCAGATTAAATTTACATAAATATGTCACTGGAGTCTTTTACAAACTTATATGCCGCTAATATTTTTTTAACAGTCACAATTAAAGATGACATGTTCTTAAAATCATATTGAATAGACCATATCATTCATTTCAAACCTGCTATGTCCTTAATTTGTCTTCATTCTGCTCATCATGTTGTTGCTTGTGATGTGTTATAGTGGCTCTATGTGACACCTAAATTATGTTTGTCACAGCCACATTTGCATGAGGGCTGCATGATAAAAATTATTGCTATTGTAACACACACGATAATTCTTATAACTAACCTTCTGATTGCAGAGGCCATGCTCTGTTTTGTCACAGTTATGTCAAAAGCATAAACCAACAGGAAAGCTCTTTCAGCACTCACTCACTGCATCTCTACACCTGTCTGAGCAGCAGATTTGAAGTTTAAACACAATATAAATCCTCCGTCCTGATAGTACAGGATTTGACATATTACTCATATAGGAAATGTGTATCTGCTTCTGTAAATGTGGAATCCAAGCCTGTTGCTATGAGCCAGTATCTATTAAATGGCCATAGCTGAATGTCTGCTTTGAAGGAATGGCTCCATTTTATTGGCAGAAGATAATAATTAAGCACATGTTTAATGTCAGCTCCAGACCTCCCGGGGAGACACTGGACAGCTCCAGGTATGAGTCTTCCAGAGAGTGTTGCCAGGCAACTTGGTTTGCATTAGTTCTAATTTGTTTTAGGCTTAAAAGTAGAGGCTAGCTAGAGCAGTCATGCCAGTCAACAAGTCTATTAGCTGCATGGCTCTGAAAACATCTAGGGTAACTTCAAGTCATTATGTCCACTGCTTTTTTACATGCTTTAGTATTATTAAAGCATTTGCTACTTCTTTCAGAGTCACTGAGATACCTTCAAGCTGACCCAGCGTCTACTCATCCACAATGAATGAAGGAGTACTGGTAGAGGTGTCATGGTGTGGGTGTTCTGGAGGTCAGAAATATCATTCATTTACAATCTGGATAGTATGCAAGTAGGCATCTTGTTAGGGTCCAAGAGGTCCATTCATGTCTGTTACACATACTAAGGTGCACTTTGTGGGTTGACTGCAACCAATTCTAATAATCTCTCATCCACCTCTTCAGCGTAAAAGGACCACTGCTACCCTGACAGCGACACTAACATGGCAGTGTGTGTTACTTGTAAGAGTGTATACAGCTCTGCTGGAGTT
Source organism: Scorpiodoras heckelii (assembly GCA_028566435.1). NCBI lineage: Eukaryota > Metazoa > Chordata > Actinopteri > Siluriformes > Doradidae > Scorpiodoras > Scorpiodoras heckelii. The sequence continues at coordinate 18,891,132 of JAOVVH010000054.1, forward strand.
TCAGAACACCTGACTGAAGAGGTTTGAAGACAGCTAACACAAACTGTGAATGAAAAAAGGGCTATAGCCTTTAAATATATACATTCGAGGTGGGCTAATGAGTCTAATATGATGGCAAATATGTATACACAGTGCTAAAATTGCTGTCTGTGACTCACTTGTAGCACTACACACACAATATTCTGTTACTGCTATCAGATATTATCATGTCAGACTCTCCTTTGATATAAGTAAGGCTCTATATTTTGTATAAGGGAGGACACTGTGTGCTGGCATTTTGGAATAATATACCAAAACCCAGTTAAGATAAGAATGCCACTGCTATGATGGTGTCAATGCTAACACAAGTAAAAACTACTCAGTTCTGATCATGTTCTGGTCCCTTACACTTGGCAGACACAGTAGACTCAACAGATACATCTAGTAATTGTACACATGCAACAGGTGGTGTAGCTAATAATGGACAGTAATGGAATAAACGGACAATGAGTGAAGATACAGTTCAAGGTAAGTGAACTTAATAACTTAACTGAAAAAACAGACAGAAAAGAATGATTGTACTGGAGAAGTATATGGACCAAACATTACATTCCATTACAAAAAAGTCATTAACATGCAGCTCAGACTCAAGGCCAAGGTCAAGTAGTGTCCATGACTGCTGATGTGGTTTAAACGTATCTGAAAGGATATGTTTCACCCGATGAAGACACCAGAGTATATCTCATGATATGACCTTGTTATTAAGATTAAGTGCAAGAACAGTACAAATATACATCATGAAAAAAGTGACCTCAGTCCCCTTTTGCTGTACCACTTAAGAAACTATAGTCAGTGTAGCATTTACAGCATTTACAAGGAAATATACAACATACTCAGCTAATATACATCTTCTTGCTCTAACTGGCTACAGGAAATGCCAAAAGCACCTGGGGAACGGGGCAGTGTGAAAATATAAATTAACAATGGCTACAGATAGGTGCATTATTTAAAATCTCCAGCTTTACTGATTAACTTTACAGTTTTACTGTAAAATTTACTGTAAAATTTACTTCACAGCTTTACTCCAGCTTTACTGATTACAGGTATCAGATGTTCCACTCATGCACATGTGTATAAAAAGACACACACACCACATATGCTATACCGCATATAGTCCATGACACTTGGTCTTCTTTATAAACCCAGACATAATCTCTTAAAAATAAAAGGGGCAGCAGGGTGGTGAAGTGGGTAGCTGCAAGAAGGTTCAATTCCCAGGTAGGGTGACCTGAGTCCTCCCTGTGTGGAGCTTGCATGTTCTAACCATGGGCTTCCTCCAGGGGGTCCTGGCTTCCTCCCACAATCCAAAACCAAGTACATTAGGTGAACTGGAGATACTAAATTCCCCCATTGGCAAGTGTGAAAACGTAACCTAGTGTGAAATCCACTAACCTCTCCTGCCATGAATACAATTACTCCTATGATCTTTGCATCCACACATTATTCTTCTCCATATAGTGGAAAGCTTAAAAATATCTGTAGTTTGGATCTACATTTATTTCCTGCTTACATCTATCAGATGCATTTCTACAGTATTGTGTTGCCATTCCCATTCACATAAACTCTATTAAGAAATTAATGCATTAATGCATACACAAAGAGATATTATAATACTAAATAAATTCATTGATTAATTTAAACTGTACAATTACTTTCTGTTGCATGAAGCTATTTTATAGTCCTCCATGCTGTAATTTTACTTGCACTAAAGGTCATTAAGGTGGGTGTCATCTCACAGCAAGAAGTTCCTGGATTCATTTCGCTGGCTAGATGGTCAGGGTCCTTTCTGTGTGGAGTCCACATGCTCTCCCCATGTCTGTCTGGGTTTCCTTCCACAGTCCAAAGATGTGCAGCCAGGTGAATTGGAAATACTAGGTATGAGTGTGTGTGTGACTGTATTTGTCTGTGTGTCTGTCCTGATGTACTGGTGACCTGCCCAAAGTGTTTCCATGCCTCCACACAGTGAGCACTGGGATAGGCTCCAGCACCCCCCATGACCCAGCAACAAGATAAGCAGCTCAGATAAAGACTAAGGGATTGAGAGAAATCAAAATGTCATAGGTGTCATCTGAGCTGCAGTATCTGTATAGACGGCATGCATTGACATCAGTTTCCCACCAGAACACGCCCCCTTAATTGAATAGAGTGGCAAAAGACGCTGTAACATCTGCCTTTAGTAGAGAACACTGCGAAACCAGGAGTAAAACAAACTTTAAGTAAAGGTAGTTGGACTTGTGATCCTTATAACCTACCAAAGAACTGGTGTACTCATTGTTTCTTTAAGATGAAATGATGAAATGCTTGTTTACAGTACAAGCACATCTACATGATGTATGGTTTCATGTCTATATCACTATCACTCAGCACAATGTCCTGGGATAAATATTGGTTTTCATTTTAGGCTGTTGATGCTACTGCTGAATTCATGTAGGTTTACACACGTTACATTTTAAATGTAAACAAGTCAAAATGATACGCCCTGAGCCTGAGAGGTTTCTTATAACCGTTTGCATCAAATTAAAGTCCACTGTGACCAGCATAAAACCTTTCACCACAGCATTATATGTCATCCATGCTTTGCATTTCAGTGCCTGGATTCCAGTTGTGTTTGTGAATTGCAGTTTTACATTTGCTTCTCTTTTTTTCATCTTCTGGGAATCTGTAATAAAATAGCTCCAACTTCTTGTTGAATCTATTTGTACCATGAGTCACATTACAGCTCTTTCCCATTTTAGATGTGTTTTTGTGTTTTCATGGCTTTCAAGCTGAACACTGCCACTCAGTAAGTTATCTTTGTGCCACTCAGTAGGCATAACTGCAGTAACGTTTGCCTACTGTGCATCCCGTGTATACTTGATCAATGCTTTTAAGGTTGTTTAGGCAAAGACCCTGGACACCCTGTCATCTAAAGGCACCATGCATGCCACATCTCCATACTATAAAGAACCTGTCAGTAGTTATGTACTATTTCTTAACACAGCACCTGAGGAAATTCAAACAGAATTTTTAAAAAAGCAGTAAATATGTGAAATTTCCAGGGAATATATGTCACCAGCACAATAAATTTATTATTGTAATCAAGTTAATGTGAGGCTTCAGCATGCTAATTAAGTTATACTCTCTGCCTGCTCCTGGGAGTGCAATGAAATTTCTGCACCAGGCCTTGCACACACCACAGGATTTCTCTGTCCCTGTGGCAGACCCAACAACTCTTACATTGTTTTCTGAGGACCTAAATGACCAGCCTGGGAACCTGTCTGCCAGAGGTAAATGCACACACAAACACACACACACACACACACACACACACACACACACACACACACACACACGCACGCACACACACACACACACACACA
>JAOVVH010000054.1:18907040-18918646 GCA_028566435.1 Scorpiodoras heckelii
CACAGAAGCATGGAGAAAGGGGTCACTCTGCTCTCTTCACAGAGAGCACAGGTAGAACAGGAAGGTGTGGAGAAGAGGTGTGCTGGAGCAACCTACTCCCAGCTGACTCCCAGTGCAGTCATGCCATAACCTGTCAAGAGCAGCTGTCATTCCAATGTCACCCACACACCAACAGAGAGAGAAAGAGGAGCGAGAAGAAAGGAGAGAGTGAGAGAGGATATAAGAGGATATAAGGGGCAAAAAAAACTGAAGAAAAAGAATGATATGAGAAAAGAGAGAAGAGTGAAAGAATGAAAAAGAGAAAACATAATAGGCAGATTAGTCCTATTCATCTACAATGAGATTAAAAAAAGGACAGTGGGATGGAACATAAGCGGAAAAGAAACAGCCATTTTGTGTGAGAATCCATAAAGTTGAGGTAAGGCTGGTGAAACAGGTAGCTATAATTCATTTAATGAGGTACAAGGCTGAGAGCAGTGCTACACACCTCTGGCTCCCTCACTTGCTCATAACGTCTTAATGAAAGCGACGTGATAATGGGTAAAATGATGCCCGGCTGCCAAGAGGACATTTACCTAATGATGCCCATGGGAAGCAGCTTACTATTCCATATATCCAATGACGTGGAAAAAAAAAAGGCACAAGCATTAATTTGATGTGAAGAGAAAAGCGCTTGGAGGAGCCATTATGTCTCAGGAAGGGTTTTTGTTGTATCATTGTGTCTAACTAATACAGACAGCTGACGCAAGCACATGGTCTGAGAACCAAGGCAAGTGATCACCTGGCCTGCTCGTGGAGATCGATCTTATAATAAAACGCTAATCTAAACAGTAGACTGATCATTTGTATATCAGTTATCAGTTAACAGTGGAAAATTTAAGCTTACAAGAGGTACAGTGAAGTCTCCAATGAAATTTTGCTTCAATGTGCTCACAATGCTCATATATGTAGTATATACCAGCAGATCCAGAGATACTGAGAAGCGCGAAAGCTAAATATGCTAAAAATAAAGCATGTGTGAGAGCAGCCTTTCCAATGATGAGGTGAGAAGTAAGACCTAGAGCATCTGTCTTGCAGACCCACTTTCTGTTTGTAGACACGGTGGCTGCTTTCCACTCTGATGAGGGACTAGGAGCTGCTGGGTGTTTTGGATAAGAGACGGATCATCTGCTGCATTAATAAAAAGCTGAAAGCTTTGGAGAAGCTTCAGGGGCTGAGAATGACTCAGGTGGATCTGTAAACCTTCAGCACCACTCAGCTGACTTCACTTTAAATGTATTCACACAACATCACCTCCTGTATCCCCCTGGGATTTTAGTGTGATATGTTAAATACCCCAAATGGTACATTCCTTCTATTATTTATTCCCTCGAGGTTCATTAAAATCGATTGCAGGTTTTTGCAGAATCCCTCTGTCCCAAGTTATATTTATTATCGGACCTTTAAGACTTCTTAATGTTAATGATCTCTTTTCTGAGTGACTGTGTGAAACTCCCATCACACCCCAGCAAGCATCATGTAGTGCTACACTGTAAGCAATTCTTTCCATAAAACAATGACTATTAGATGTAAAGTGATCTGGTCATACATGTTTGAACTAGATCCTGTCTGAGAAATATTCAAAATGCTATATTCATACCTTATGACTTCTCTGTTTTTTTGTTTCTTGTTATAGAAGAGAGGAGTAACAGCAAACTGGTATGTGGGCGTCTGAGTTTGACAAAATAAAAGTGACTGGTATTCTGACAAAACTGTTGAAAGCACTGTCAATTGTTACCATGTGGATCCCTATCAGAGGATTAGCTGTGAGGATGAGGGCCCAGATTTCTAAAGGTTTAAAAAGGAAATAGTAAAGAAACAAACTGATTTATTCCTTGTGACTATGTTGACAATGAAATGCTGCAAAATGTGAAATGTCTCTACATGTTTGGAGACACATGCTTTTTTTTTCTTTTGGACGTTTTAAAATAATGACCACAAAGACAGCTCAAAGCTGTTTCCAGAGCACTAATCCCTACAGAATTGCCTGCCTAGTCACCCAACCCAAGCCCAATTGATTTCCCTGGGAGAATTTGGCTCAAAAAGTTTCAGGTAGGCACAGCACGGCATCTCTGAAAAGTGAGTGTAAAATGAACATTTAGTTTAAATGCTCCAGGGTTCCTGGTTTCATCCTGAGCTCAGGTTACTGTCTGTGTTGGGTTTCTGTGCATGTTCATGTGAGTTTTCTCCCACTGTCAAATAAACATGCCAGTAGGTAGATTGGCTATGCAACACTGCCCCTAAGGTGTGAACAACACAGATGGTCTCAAGACTCTTATGGTTGTGTCATCTGAGGATGCACATATGCATAAAGTTATGCATGATAATAAGGGAGGGAATGACATTCAGCTCATCAACGTTTCCTTAATGTAAAAGTGATTTTTAAAAAATTCAAAGATTGTTCACGAGTCTCAAATCTCAAGTCCGAGACAAGTGTCAAGTCAAGTCTCAACTCACTCTGGTGAATGAGCATGTGAATGTGTGTGCATGGTGCCCTGGGTTAGACTAGCAACTCACTGAGGGTGTATTCCCACCTCATACATAGTGTTCCTGGGATAGGCTATATAAGAGATATAGAGATATATGCAGTTAATGAAGATGAATGAATAAAGGAATGAAGTTTAGATGTTTTCAGTTACTGTCACAAATCCTGTATATGCACACGTACACTGAAGTACAAGAAAAACTGGTATACCAGTTAATACATGGATGTTGGGGGGAACGTTGCACAGTCCTCACGCTGATGTTTGTTGACACCCCAGCATTGAATTCTGATGTTACTTGAGACAATGTTGCATGCCTATAACGTGAAACGATTCTTGCCAGACCCAGAGTATTTTTATGACCACACTGCTGTTATAAGTTTGATGTTCTGCCGGAATTCTTGTAGTCACCGAACACACCTGAAATGGTCATAGAAAATCCAAACTTTGCATCTACCTCCGAAATGCTATGACCCATTTCATGAGCTCCAACTATTAAACTGCGTTGAAAATCACAAAATCATGATAACTTGCCATTCTCACAGCGGAAACAGATCTAGACGCTTCCATAGATGTCTGTCACTTTATATACACACTAGGGGACGCAACCAGTGATGTGCATAGGTGGGGTTGCTATGTATTTTTTTTGTACCAGTTTTTCTGGTACCTCAGTGTATATGGGATATTGTTTCCCTCAAAATAACCCTGCTTAGTCTTAATTATGTATAGGTACTGCATTTCAAACATTTTGTAAAATGTCTGTCAAAGTGTATTTTGCCCTCCAACACAGTGTAGTTTGTCTTGACAGTTTCTCATAGCTGACTGTGGGATTAGAGCTGACCTTCTCAGGTGCCCTGTATTGTCGCTCTTATATCAAAGAGGCATTGCTCAAAGCGTACACAGGTTTGATGAAATGGACTCACCGGGGTGAAGGGATCAATATGGCATTAATCTCTGCTGGGCTTGGGGCAGTGAGAGATAGACTATGAGGCCACAGAGGTGTGGAAGATGAGGCCAGGAATGCTGTAAATCATGCAACCTGTCGGGGGCAGAGTGGGCAGGCAGGATGTTTAGCACTCCCTTGGGCCTCCAGGGACCATCAATACCACATGCATGACATATCCATGGCCAGTGAGTTCACTTGTATGATTTCTGTACTTTTCTATAGATTACGAGGCACAAACACTCACTCTCATGAAATCCCTGTTACACACGTACACACACACACACACAATGACAGCCCGTGACTCCATATAGAGCTTTTTCCATTTTGTGTAGCCATAAAACAGGATCTGAAAGGTCAGGGTGATGCAGGTTTTCAAATTCATTCAGTCATAAATTGAAATTTATGTGAGCAAACATATCAGTTAAACACAGCCCAGTGAGAGAAAGGCGCAGAAACACTGCATGGTGCATTAAAGGAATCTCGAAAGATAGGCTTTTCTTGTCCGGGTGCAGAAATGATTCATCCGATTCAAGCGCTCATACAATATATTTCAAGAAAACAGACAAAATAATTACAACAGATTTTATCATGCATTGGACCAAGATGAGTTTCGCTAGTGAGAAAAATGTCTGTGCTATATATTGTATATGAAATAGGAGAAATATTATCAAGAGTATGATGCTTTTTCCTCACTAGGCTCTAGTACTTACTTATTTTGAAAGAATGGCCTTAATCATGCATAACTGCACAAATATGAATCAATATACTGATGTAGGGAAAGCATGCACAAAGACTATACTGATATCACTGTAACACCATGGAGAAATTCTAACTAATGAATCTTCAACCCATGCAAAACAATGGTGAAATGAAGCAAGAGATCAATTTCAGTGCAATTTTGCCACCATTTTATATGATTCATACTAGACATTAAATCACAAACTACAACTAACCTACTAAAGGAAAAGATCTTTTAATATTTATTTTCATTTTTCATAGAGAAACAGTTATTTACTTTAAAAAAGCTGTTAAACCCAAAATCAATTAAATCCATATTTCAAGTTTATAAAAATCTTTTTTTTTTTTTTGGAAGATATACACTTCTCTGCACTCTTCCAGCAGAGTTGAGAAGCTCTGCTTTTTTTTATACCCTTCCCTGGTTCCCATTGAGGAGACCGCAATACAACGGAGCATATCATTTGCAATTATCTCATAAACCCTCAAAGGATTTTCCTACAGCAATTTTTTCTCGAGTTCACAGAAATTCCTCCTGACTATCATACTTATTTGTGAAATGATATGCTGTCCACATGAAAGACCAGGCTAGAAGTAATGGCAGAAGAAGCATAAAAGCAATTACCCTCTGTCCTTTAGCTCGAACCACAATACACACCTGCAGCACAGCACTATCATTTCATACCCGCATGCTGGTAGCAGAACACAGCCAAGGCCTACCAGTATACATTACATACCAGTACTGACTCACATAATGCTATGTATTTCTCTAATGCAATAGTATTTTTCCATTGCATATAAAAAAATGCTCTTTGCAAATCTATCAAATAATTTGCTACAAACAATGAAGTCATAGATCAATATAATGATACACGTACAGACCTACAGACCTAATCAGTGTTATAGTCAGTAACCCAGGTAGTGTTACACTGGTGCAACAGTATTATCCCAGCTATTTAACAAGATATTGGGAAACCACACGCAGAATGCTTTCATCTTGTGATGAAATATCAAAATAATTACATACTGTTTACCTCAAAACAGTCCACCATATCCACCATGTCATTTTTTGTGGATTTTAGCAAATCTGTATTCTAATAAAAGCTGTTATGCTTCAAATAGGATATTAAAATATCTTTTCTTCCAACTGTTCTTCCAACACTGATTACAGCTTCATGATTAACAAGACTGTTTGTGTTCCCCTGTGCGTAACTCTTCAATACTTATTTTAAGTTATTAAATTAAAACAGTATTGATCTTCTTGCTATACTTTAGACTCTGAAAGTTAAATTTGGGACTATGTGCATGCGAGCAAGAGTGAGCTAGCAGCAGAAAAAGGTCAGCTTTAAATAAAGCAAAACACTGGCTTGTTGCCTTATTAGTTTAACAAATCAGTTTCAGGGACTGACGGAATAGGAAGATAGTGAACCAGTGCCAAACCACTGAGAATTAAAATCTCATCACAGACAGACAGGAGATATTATATGAAGACTGTCAGTGACTTGTGCCTCACCAGAAGCCACAATCAACATTTCTTACATACATACATACATAGGTTGTTTTGGAAAATAAATCAATTAGTCAAAACCTGCCTCCAATGATCATATGATGATTTGGTCGTATGGCCCAGCCCTACTTTGCAAACATCATTCTGCTATCTATCTGTATTGTACAGACTCACTCAGCATTTCAGCACAGACTAATAAATAATCAGAGTTGTGTTGCTGTGGGATCTCTCCTCTAACTCATCAACAGTTAACAAACAAGAATGGAAAATAACCCACAAGAAAAACAGCAGACCGGTGGCAAGCATACAAATCATAAATAATGGAGAGGAGTCCAATTTCTAAAGCACAAATGGTAATGTTTGATTTAAAGCTGCTCTTTGAACACAGCTGGGAACTTGTAAAGCTCCACAGTGCTGCACATTAACATTGATCTGTGCTGAGAAAAGTACACAGCCCAGTCCACCTCAGCTCTCCTGCCATGACAAAGTGTGCTGGGCTTTGAGATTTTCAGCGGGCAAAATACTCCAAATGTCATGCTAGTCTACCGTGAGCAAAAAAAAAAAAAGAAAAAAGAGAAAAATGTAAATGTCTTCATCCAAGCAGCAGGCGTTCATTCCTCTCATGCAGCCCTCTGAAGCGGTTTTCCATAAGGGCCTCTCAAAACGGAACTGCTTTTCAAAACCATCAATAAATCACAGAGGAATTAACCAATCATTCCAGACAGTAAAGGAAGGCCAGGTCCCAGTCACTCTCATAATGCTTACTCCTTTCCCATCAGGGGTGACTCAGTGCTGAACTGCTATTTGAAAGAAAAAAAAAAAAAAGTAACAGCCCTCTGGCTGTCCCCCTTTCCCTCCCAAGAGCAGTCCAAAGAAAACACTGTCGGCAGGAGACGAACTCCTTCAGATGTTCCAGTGCAGCCTTTCTCAGCTGCTGCTCTCAAACTCATTCTGACACTGCTCATTTGTTACTCTGGCAGCAGCAGCAGGTATGGCTGAATGCTAGAAGATAAACAAAAGTAAGGTCATCTTAGCTTGAACTGTGCAGGGAACTTCAGAGGTAACAATAACAGACAGTTTCCACAAATTAAAGGGAGGAAGCAATTATAAATCACCCTGCACTCATCCCTCTTTCAAAATGTACTCTACAATTAGCACAAGGAGCTGCATGTGATGTCAGACAGATGGCTCTGCTACTCATGTGACATCTTTATGCCTTTGGTGTTATCTTCTAAGGCAGCCCAGCCCTTGGCCTCCTGCTCCACTCCTGGGCGTCATTCTGTCTGTGTAGAGGTTTAGACATGCAGAGTTGGCATCATCTCATTCGTCAAGGAAATCCCACCAGCTCTTTGTCTCACAGCCTCACAGCCATTTATGCACAGTTTTATCTCCACACATGCACCTGCATGTAGAACGTGCAAAAGCAGCCTCCTGAGCAAACAATCATGAGATGCTTATCCCATAACGAATCACGTGACGTTGCATCGCCACTTACAATACCATCTGAAAAAATGTGACCTTGTATTGAGAAGGACAGATGGCCTGTGGGTGTACATGTTGTTCCTACTGAGGATTGGGAAAACCAAATTTAAGAAGTATGCAAACAGTTTCCTTTCATGTCCTTGAGCCATCCATCTGCTCCCTCTAGAATTTTCATAATTTTATCCTTGAATATACAAAACAGATTCTGTAAAGCGTACCACACAATGACAAATACAACATCAATAAACTGAGAATTTAACAATACAGCTAAATTAAGTCCCCTCTGGAGACAATAATATAACATGAGTCTGATGATGGATAACACAACAGTCATATGCCTAAGGGAGACAATTATCTGTTCTCAAAGTTTACAAGTTACATAGAACCAAAAGTTAATAACTTCTAAAAGATTTTACGCATAAGCCTGTAGGAACTGAAACAATAATGGTGCAATTCGGCACAACAATGTTGATGGCTTCTTTTTTTCTGAGGTTTCAGCCTGTGACAGGTGAGAGTCAGCTAATCATGATAGACTTTCACAGATGCAAATTGTTTGTTCATATGATGTTGTCACAAAAGGAGATTAAAAAGACCCCTGTGGTGCAGATCTCAGACAGCGCCTGCATGGCCCATGCACTGCCTCCCCGTTCCATCCAAAGGCTTTTAATTATCTTCACGGGTTTTAATTATTTTTCATAATTTACATTATTCATCTTAATGATGTGGTTCATTCTCCTCATTACAGCCCACGTTCGCCCAGATGATTTTGTATTGCCGGTCGAAGAGAACTACAACAGCGTCTTTGGCCACAGTTTGGAGAACTGTGAATGAATAAGGAGTCTTTTAGACAAGAAAAAAAGATGAGTAGGGCAATTTGGGATCCCAGTGCAATTCAGAAATATACAGAAAAACGCTGCATAAAAGCATTTTAGCGAGCAACCTATTAGTGCACAAAGTGTTTCTTTATATTTTAAACATCAACTTGTCCATCATGAAAAATTGGAAGGCACTAAGCACTTTTTCTTATATATCAATAATCATTGTTCAAGGGACAATGCAGTCATTACATAAAAATAGATTCATTTCCATTTATTGCATTTGGCAAACACCCTTATCCAGAGCAGCATACAAAAGTATTATCAGGACGCTTCAATTCATTATGATACTCAATCTTAGATGGAATTTTCACTGGTCTTCAGGAGCGTTTGTTGATGGGAGAGAGAAATGACTGAAGCAGCATAATTTGGGATCACAGAAGCATACAAAACACCCAGACAGAAACAGCTTGCCCGTACAATCCAGGTGGATTACACCATAACAAAGCAACAAAAGGGAGGATCTGGGTGTTAGAGATGTTAATGGGAGATGATGTTCAAATTCCAAAGAGAAAAGCCCCACCCAGATTCACACACACACACACACACACACACACACACACACACACCAGTGAGGTTTGACAGCTTGCTAAATGGAAGCCATTTTGCTAACTGAAAATCGATAGCTTCCTCAGACAAATCACGACCATTTGTCAAGTTGGTCAGGTGAATCCAACTATGAGCTTTGTGGCTTAGTGGGTTTCGTGCTATGAGCTGTACGCTGCTCTGTAGAGATAGAACACAATGGTCTGTGCTGACGTAGCCGGGTGTAGCTAGGACAGAAACATATTCTCAGCAACAAAAAAAATCCAAGGTTACAGAATTTTTGTGTTCCTTCTAAAAGTATTCACAAGAGACCTGCATCTGGCCTGGAGTCTAATAAGAGTTTAACAAAATGCATTAACACTAGTAGTCAAAAACCTCTCTGGTTCACTAGATTGCAATCCCATTGCTGTATTATGCATTAATATGCAAATCAACTCATTACTCTCAAGCATCGATTTCCTGTGTGGCTCCTTCTTTCCAGTTGTTTTGTACTGCCTGAAAAAGGCACAATTTCGCTTAGTGTTTTTAAAGTTTTTATGTCATGGTCCATGTTTGTAATAATGTATATAGTAATGTATTATATAATAATAATAATGTATTAGTTTGTTTGACTATGAAAGCATTTAATATGAGGCATTAGTAGCTCAGATGTTAAGATACCAGACTACTGAGTGGAAGGGCATGAGTTCAAAACCCAGCAACACCAAACTGCCACTGCTGGGCCCCTGAGCAAGGCCCCTAAACCCTCAACTGCTCAACTGTGTAAATGAGATCAATGTAAGTCACTTTGGATAAGGGTGCCTGCCAAATGCCATAAATGTAAATCCGAATATAGATAAAACATGCCTCAGACCTTGAGATGTGCTTTCGGATTCAGACGGAAATGTTCAAAATGTGTTCTGGGGTGAATTTTCTGCTGCATTTTATGGGAATCATCAGCATGCAGACTTAATACGCACAAATGCATGACACAGGCAGTGAAATAGTAAAGGAGGATAGAGGTGATGTGAGTGGCTGAAAACATTTTACAACATGTAAACATTTTTCTTTGGGATTAGAAGTTGAACTGATCAGACGCTGAAATCTAGGGGAGATGTATTGATTTGTTTGTTTGTTTGTTTGTTTGGCTAGTTAGTTAGTTGGTTAAGGGGCTTTGGGCTACTGATGCTTGTAAGGTCAGATCCAGGAGCAATGCCAGAGCACTGCCAAACTGTCCTTGAGCAAAACCCCTTCATCTCTCAGCTGCTCAGCTCAGCTGTACCTATCCTGTCTCAGTTACGTCGCCAAATGACCAGAAGCTGCAGTAAAAGCTATAACATCTATTTTTTTTTATATTTCCGCCTTCACGCGTTAATCAGTTTTGGCGTCACGCGCCAACGGTTTAAATTCCACATCTGTTTCGGCGCGTCGCAGCTGCAAAACTTCACACACACAACAAACAGGACTTTACACTTTATAATAAAGCACATAATATACATAAACTAGCACAGAAATCATATCCGGGACTGGAGCAGTCTGAATTCTCCAGGTTTACACAGAAGCGCCGTTCATTTCACTTTAGGAAAATGTATCGGCGTGAAACAATACGGCAAATTATAAACCGTTCAGCTGTTCAAGTTCAAGTTCAACAAAGTTTATCCTTTAGCTTGCATGTAAAAATGTCCCTGCGCTAACTGCGTCATTAGAAAAAAAATCATCACTACAGCAAATCGTAGAAACCATCTGGAACATGAAGCCGTGAAGACCTAATAAAAACTCATATCTAACGCAATAAAAGCGGATCAGGAAATCAAAAAGTCTGTTTTATTTACCTAAGGGCTTCTCTACGTTTTGAAAAAGACACAGAATGAGAGAGATCAAATTCAAATTCAGACTAGTATCTGCCTCGTTCATCGCAGTCCACATGTTATTACATGCACAACCTCAAACATAATATTTTTACCAAACAAACAAAAAAAAAACATCCGCGCCAGAGGAATTGTGTATCCGCAATGGATTTGTAATCACACCTCTACACACTCTGAACACACCGTGACTTTCAACTCAACTGCCGTAAAAGTTCCTCACTATGTTGCAAACAACCCCAAAGCACCGTGCGACTGAGATGAAGATCACTGCCTTGCTTTGGCTCCTTCACCTGCAAGCAGAAGAGCAACTTTTGGAAAGTGCGCAGTGGCCCGGCGGGACTTTACCTGTGGGTCCCTCTACGCTGTCGGCGTGAATGTGCACGGCCAGAATCAGGACAATCGCACACGCCTTCATTTTCCGCTTTAATTTTTTTAGTCCAGTTCGGGAAACAGGCGCAGATCATGTGAGAGGGTCCAGCAGAACAGATGTGTCTCCTGCAGACTCCCGGCCATCGATCCACGAGTTTCAGAGCGAAGCTGAGCGCAGAGTCGCACCAAGTGAAAGCGTGAAGCCTGGCGTCGGGATAAAACAGTTCAAACCCGGACTGTTTCTCCGCCAGCGGACTTTCTGCCGTCTCGGTATGTGCGCCATGTAGTGGGCCATTAACGCCTCCGTGTGGTGCACTGGAGAATTTATCATCACCGCCTGCGCAAGAGCGCCGCAAACATCAAACAGTGTTGTGCAGTCAGAAGCCGAAAGGAGCGCGTTTCTGACATGTAGGCTAGTGATGTCTTATAAAACTGGGACACATGGCATCTGGCAATCTTTAAACAGAACTCAAGATGCCCAGCGGGACTACAAGCAGTGGTGTGTGAAAACTATGCTAAATTGCCTGTAGGGGTGTGTGTGTGTGTGTGTGTGTGTGTGTGTGTGTGTGTGTCGTCCCCTGCGGCTGACTGCTGCCCAGTCCACGGTGTAGCTATTCCTGCCTCACATCCAGTACTCCCAGAGAGGGCTACAGATTCACTCTGACCCTGACCACGATAAAGCTGTTACTGTACTGCCATCTTTTTTGATATGTTATAGGAAACCGAAAACACGAGGGAACAAAACTAACAGTAATCCAAGCTCAGGAGAAAACTGAG
>JAOVVH010000054.1:18938707-18949499 GCA_028566435.1 Scorpiodoras heckelii
CCAGAACTAATACTAATACTAATAAATTATTGTGGTCTAAAACCAGGTGTTTCAGTTTCATTGTCTAACCCCTGTATGTATGTATGTATAACTAATTGGCAAGCATTCTGAAAAACAGTTGTTCATGCATTTGTGTGTGTGTGTGTGTGTGTGTGTTGTTATACAGGACCTCTTTGTGGGCAGCTGGCTGCCTCAAACAAGAACATATTGGTGAACAGTAGTGAAGTAGCAGTGCATTTTGTGTCCAGAACTCACCGGTCCGGACGAGGCTTCCTACTGTCCTACTCAACCAACCAGCACCCAGGTACCACACCCTGGCCTTTTCTGCAAGCTGAGAATGTCAAAATCTTCTCACATACAGCACTGTGTAAAAGTCTTTGGCACCCCGCTTTGTGTAAAAGTTTTTAGGTACCGCTTTTGTTATTAATGGCTTTTTTTGAGTCCTGCTCAAGGTTTTGTATTTCCAAGCAACAACAACTTAAATGTTACACAAAATGTTTGTATGTCAGTAACGAAAGCAACACGCTATATAACAGACCGCTTTTCAGACAAAAAACATAATGAAGGCTGCTGGGTTTACATGCAAAAAATGAAGCAAGTGTGACAGTCAAAGTCTCCAGAAGAGCTGTGGAAGATTCTCCAAGACGTTAAGTAAAACTTACCAGCTAATGTCCTTATAAAACTGCACACACTGTACCTGTTTAAGAAAAAGACACACCAAATACTGACTTTCTTTAGTTTATTACTGTTCAATGCACTTTATATTGTTTTCTTTTATGTAGAAATATCATTATTTTTGAAGGTATCTTTGCTTAACAGCGAGTCTTTGCATGTGCTTAAGACTTCTTCATCGTACTGTACAGTAATTAGCTGGTACATTTTACTGAGTGTCTTGGAGACTCTGCCACAGCTCTTCTGGAGACTTTGACTTCTACAGACTAAACTTCTACATGCTATCTCACAGAAACATGGAATATGAACATGTTGCTTAATGCTTTAGGGACAGTTTAGGGACAGACGATGCAGTTCAGACTGATGAATACTTCATGAGATCAGGTTGGTCCCCTCTACCATGTATCACACTGATTGACCTGTTTAGAGTGTTACTTCTTTCAACATATATAGTATCTTGTCATTCATCCTTCCTTAGGGACCTGTTGCCAAAAGAACACCATACTATCACATTACAGTTTCATGCTGTGCTAAAAAGATGAAAATGCTTATGGTCTAGGAGGCAAACACTATGTGAGGGTAAAACGATCTGTGAGGCACAGATATATGTGTCTTTCTCTGTGTGTGATTGAGGCTGACACACCAGAATGTGGCTGTCCTGCTTCACTGAACTGAAGAGTGTTTGCTCTGTAAGCAGACCAGCAGGCCTTCTCTCCTAACCTGAATAGAGAGACAGAGGCTTTTGAGAGTGGACACACATGGGGAGCAGGGGAAAAGCGACATTCCCCTCCTCCACTTCCTCCTCCTTTACAGAGCACACAGCATGGCAGGTTAACCATCACATCGCCAGACTGACATGACAAATAGCTCAGTTTAGTAGATATTCCCTATAGTTCTTCTATGAAATGAAAATGAGTTTGCAGCTAATCCCCAGAGTTGTACACTATTAATCATATTTAATCATGATTGCAATTTTTTCTCCCTCGTTTAATTAAACATATTTAGGGGTATTGATGGGCTATGCTAAATTTAATTGACTAGGGGTGTAACAATACACTCCAGTCAGGATTCGATTCAATTCACATTACTGGCTTCATGATTTGATTCATTTTGATTATCGGAATATTTTGAACAAAATTTGAATGAAGAAAAATTATTCATTTTATTCTTAATGTTAACTGAAATTAGAGCTCCAAAGTGGGCTAAAGTGCCCATTGATTTAATGGTTACAGCGCTGTGTAACCATATGAGCAGTGATGCATGTCAGTCATTGTGATCCGTAGCTATCAGTTACTTCGTGCAGACGATTCCCAGTAATGCCGCAGGCTCTCACAGAAAGAATGCCATCCTGTGATTTCTATATATTTTAATTGTATGGATTGCGCAGATTGGGACAGATTGGTGTTCCAACAGTGCAATTGCAGTAGATGCTGATTTCCACAGTGTGAATCGCACATTTCCACATTCACATAACTGACTTCATTAGATATGGCATTAGATCATAAGCCCCCATTAATAATTATGTAGTTGTCTGCATACTGTGGCTTATTTATTTTATATTGACTCTATATTTTTAGTCAGTATTTATATGATGCACTCAGTTGATGTGATTAAGAGCAAAGCTTATAATTTAACTGAGTATTATAGTTCTACTTACTCACTGTACTGAGTAAATAATAAAAATGATAAAAAGTAATTGTATCTTTAATAGTCAGTTACAAAGTTATTTTTATAAGGATTATTTTAGTCATTATGGTACAGTCCTGGTGCACTGCAACATTGAGAGTGCTGTCCAGAATATCACCGTGTTACAGAACAGCATTCAGCTAAGCACCAAACTCACATCTTCTGTCAACAATGATCAGTTGTCCAAGGTCAGAACCTATAATGCTTACACACAGAAGAATGTTTAGAGCACTCAATGTTCTGTGACGTGAACACACGACTTCCTGTTATTTGTTTGCTTGTTCAAATCGCATCTGGAGCCAAGGCCATAACCCAGACAGCTCTGGTCGCCTGTGTCACACTGTGTTCAGACACTGGCTTCACGCTCACACCCACGTAAATGCCTTGAATTCTGTATACAGAGATCACAGGCTTACATCTGAATTAGGGGCTGTGTAGGCAACATGCAGTTTGTATATATGAGCGAGCATGTGGGATATTTTGTGTACATTTGAACAGATTTATTCTCTGGCTCCGAGACTGATACAGCTCTCGTTTCCTTTTTCCCAGACCTCATATCATGTCTTCACAGAGGAAGCCACTTCACGTCCCAGCAGATCAGGTAGGAGGCGGTTCTACTTTTACTCATCTCAGCCGTAATTCTTAATTGTGTTTTTTAATACTCCTGCATGTGTATAATCTTTTTCTTTTCTCTCCCGTCTTTTTATTTTTTTATCTAAAGTTTTCTTCTGCTTTTCTTTTTTTTTTTTTTTAACTTTGTTTCTTTTTTCTGTATCTATCTCTTAGGAAGGGTTTTAAAAGAAAAAACAAAAATATAACGGCTTCTGTGTACAAACAGCATAAACTGATCCTTTTGGAATTGTGTTCATTATTCATTAGTATTATTCTTACAGAAAACCTGTGCAGTCATTGCGGATGTGAACATGATTTTTTGGTACTAATCATATGTAACATATGATGCACCTGTTTTCCAGTGGGTTTTGTCCTGGGGGCTGCAAGGATGTGGCAGGGGAAATCTGGGGGCAGCATGGACAAGGCTACAGAGATGTAAGCCCTATATTTCTTAGGCTTTTTCACCTGCATGGGCAAAAGCATTATTAAGATATTGTGGGATAACAGTCCTTGAGTAATACAATAAACGAGTGATGACTGCATTTTACTAGCTATTCTATCGGCTAAAGTTTTGGTATAAAGTTGTTGTGTTTTTCAGTTGTTTTTTTTTTTCCCCACATATTTGTATTCACTTGTTATGTTTATAATGAGAAATGGCAACGCTTGTGCTGTTGCGAATGCTACAGCGCAACAGGGGGTGGGAAATTTGAAATCCACAGGCATGGTTGTATCTTCAAACCCACTTTGGTCCAAAATTTGATGCTTGTGTTACTGCCTGCTGAGATCTCCTATAAGCACGAACACAATGCCAAAATGGTATCTTTCTGACTTCACATACAAAATAAATCCTGTCCTGGTTCCCTGGTTGTCCGCCAATTCCACATAAACATACTGTCACCCAGTGAAACAAATACAGCTGACGTATTTTATCTGTAGCAAATAAGAACAAATCACAGACAGACAGAATCAATAAAATGTATAATAAAACTAATTAAATAGCAGATTTATAGAGACAAGGAGTTAGGGCAGAATGAAAACACATTTGTTGTTATGTCAACCAGCTGGTTATTTTGCCATTATCTCAGTGAAGTCTAGTCACATGTTATTATCAGAATGTCACTGCACTGAGCCACCAGAGCACGCTTAGTGTGAGTGGGAGCTTTCACAATGTGGGGGCACATGGATGTGTGTTTTTTTGCACCCAGGCAACGTTTTTTCTTCAGCTGTCTACTTTCAGTGAACCTGTGCCCACTGTAGAATCAGATTCCTGTTTGTGGTGGACAGGTATGGAACCTGATGCCCACCCACATCACGGTTCATGTACTAAAGAGAGATTGTTTGACTTACTGTCAGCTCGAACCAGTCTGGCCATTCTCCGCTAACCTTTGTCACTAACAAACTGTTTACATCTACAGAACTGCAGCTCAGTAGATGTTTTTATGGGGGTTTTTGTACTGTTCCATGCTCTAGAGACTGTTGTACCTAAAAATCAGACCAGTTTTTGGTGCATTCTGGCACCAACAACCATGCCACGGTCAAGATTACATTTTCCCCCATGCTCATATTTGGCATGAACATTACCTAGCTGTTCTACTACCATCTGACTGGTTGATTAGATAGGTGCATAGGTATTCCTATTAAAGTGGACAGTGAGTGTATAAATGCCCTGAGCTAACTAAATATATGGGATATATACAATTATGTGCGCACGATGTGTCATGGAATTGCATGTGTGCATTGTTAAAAGAATTTCCAAATTTCACAGTGAAACTATGCAGGTGTCAGTGAGGTCCTATTCAGAGCTGTTAATGAGAGCTGCTGCCTGTGGGAAGAAGAATTTTGCGCTGCCCTTGACTTGAGCAGAAGCAGCACCAAAGCAGACAGTTATGACAGAGGGCAGGATGGACTAGCTGTGTAGAATTGGATCAGTACTGCCTGGGGGAGACTAAATTATTTTTTAGATGTCGCAGGAGGAATAGCCTTTCCCAAGCCTAGCATCAAAAATACATTTTGAAGTGTTTGATGAAAAATGCCAGCAATACCAGCTCTAATGTTGCAAACGTATGCTATATTTCGGTGCTTGCGTCATGTTCATGGGCCTGTGTGTAATGTAATTTCTGCATGGTGTGTTTTGTAGACCTCTGTGCTGTGCAAAGCTGCAGTCCACGCAGGGGTTATATCAGACCACCTGGGAGGCGTAATTAATGTGACCCAGCTAAGAGGCATCACGCTGTATGAATCAAGTTTTGCTAATGGAGTTCTGTCCAGAATGTGAGTGCGCTACTCTGTCAGCTAAGCACACAGACACTGTTCCCCGCAGGAGGCCTGATCAAAGTACCCACTATGCAAGCGAATTTCCATCCATGCTTATTATCATCTCAGTGTTGTCATAGCTCATTTTAATAGTTGCTCAGCAGTTTGTGTGTTCAATTTGAGCAAATCCTTCTCTAACCCAAACATCTCTTCTTTTTCCACAGTGGGTCATTGTCAGATAAGAGGCTAGTCTTCAGCAGAGGTAAATCCACTTCTGCTTGCAGTTATTAGAAGTACGGTATGTAACACTGATGTTGGCAATAGCAACACCAGGGGTTTAGTGACTACAGCTTGGTGTGGAAAAAAAGGATTTCTATGACCACTATATACATAATTATACAGTAACTAATATGTAGTTACAACTACTGCTTGGTACTTACATAGTATGTATGAGACAATTACGGTACTCATTTGCAGTGTATAAACACGGTGTACTCATTGACTCATAATGAGAGAAGTGAGACTCTCTTGTTTGCTCAGTTCATTCCCCTCCCATGTTTCATGTAACAGCATGTGACAGCCTGTTAGCAGTTATGACCTACAACGCGTCCTCCATGTCGGAGGATGTGGACAGACTGAACTGGGTTCCAGAAAACGGGGAATCGAGAGGTCAGTTTGTGAAGTGGCACACCAGCAGAGCAGATCAGCAGCCATGGCTGGAGCTGGAGCTCTTTAATCGGAGCAGCATCACAGGTCAAGATGCCAATAAAATGTATTCTCATACTGTATATCAGTCTTCCTTTAAATGCCCTTTGAGTAAATGTCATTGAGTTGTCTCTTTTGTCAGTAGCTCTCTCTTTGACTTGTGGACATACAATAGGCTAAACTGCAGAATGTTAAGATGAACCAGTAATACCTGTCTGTTTGTTTGCTTCATTGTGTAAATGGTTTTTCCAGGTATAATAACAGAGGGACTGTCAAACTCTTTCATTGAGGCTTACATAGTCAAGTTTAGCAAAGACCGCAAAACATGGAAAACTTACAAGGACACATCCAGCAAAGAGAAAAAGGTACCCCCATAGAAGAAATACCAATTTTACATTCTGTACCATGAAAGAAGTGACTATACCGGTTGTACATTCATTTTTAATCAGAGTGTATTATTAGATTTTTTCTTTTTTCTTTTTTTTGTACAGGTGTTTGAAGCCTCTTCAGGTGGCCACACAATGGCTCTCAACAGCCTGTTTCCCCCAATAACAGCCCGTTACCTTCAGATCTGGCCCCAGCGCTGGCACAGCAGAGTCTCTGTACAGGTGCAAGTGCTTGGCTGTCCATTATCTGAGTTTCGACCCAGATCCAACATTGGTGGTGAGGCATCATCTCTCTACTTACTCCTAGCCTTTGCTCTGTGTTTTGTCTTTATGAGGCTATATAGAAATTTCTTGTCTGAGTTTCTTCTATAGAAGTTTCATGGAAAACAAAAAAATCGCTATAGCACAAAGGTAATAAGGCCTAGGAACTTCAGAGCAGATTTCTTTCGGAGCTGATAATTACATGGTGTAGAGCATTCCACTGAGTCTGCTTTGTTTCCTAAATGCCATACTTATTAGTTCAGTCAATCCTCTCCTCAGGATCCAGCGAGGTGAAGCCTGTTCCCACAGAAACCGTACTGCCGAATGAGTTCTCCACTGAGAGTCCTGTGGTCATAAGCTCAAGCCAAAGTAAGTTTACACTTACTAATTGGTAGTGATTCTATCATTTCTACTTCACTGGCACAATTTGAAATGTATGCAGTTATGAATGAGGACTTTATGAAGATTTAGGCCCCAACAACGGAATGTTTTGGAAATATTTTTTTCCTTTGTGCTTTCAAAAAGTTTCTTATCCACAAAACAACATTTTAGAACTTATCAGCATCCACATGGATTTGCAAAAACAAGTGGAAATGCTGTAGTATGTAAGCCAGGCTAATAGGTGATGGCATAACTTTGTCACTCACTTTGCCACACTAACACCACAAAATGAGCCTGCATATGGGCCAGCATACCAGTGATGCACGTTAATCAACCACACAACATACAAACTGCCGACTTTAGCCTGTATAGCAATGACATCCATATCACAGAGTAAGAGATAATGTTTTCTTATTTAGTGTATGTTTCAAAAAGACAGACCCTCGTGTAGACAAGGTATTGCATGAGCCCCTGTAGGCTACAGCAAAGTGAGCAGTGTTGCACTGTTTTGTTTTTGGGCTGATTGCCCCTAACTTCACATAATACACTAATTGCAAAGCATAGTCTATTGTGTCATAGCCTATTGTGTCTGGCTCTAGGCTACTAAATAAACAGATGAATAGTTTCAAAACATGTTCTTTATTGTTGAATAGCAGTAACCCTTCTCACACATAAACAAATGTTTCATCCTTTACATTTTAATGCTGAATTTTATTCAAAAACGTAGCTGACATATGTAGGTCTGTACTTTATTTTTAGTGAACTGTTCCAGGATTTGACCTATTTCAATGGGCTTCAAGCATATGACCAGCTGAGCTGAAAGCACATTCACAGGATGCACTTGTTGCTGGAATCACAGCACCGCTTTGTCACTTTGTCTTAACCCATCCAAACCCATGATATTTTCTAATAAGCAGATGACTCTACCTGTTCGACACTACTGCATACAAAGATTTTCTTCTCCAGCGTGGTGTGTACAAACACCTAAATAGTAGTGCTGTCACGCGATTAATTTTTTTTAATCGCGTTAATCGTGCGAATAATTTTTTTTATCATGCGTTAATCGCGGTTTTAATGCACATTGTGATTTGTGTTGTACATGCAGGTCAGCATTGTAGGACCATTGAAAATGTTGATGCCGTTTATCACTGGTCTAGTTTAAGAGAAATGACTCTTGAATGTTGCCTCATTATTCACTTGACTTTATTTGATAAAGGTGAAATATTAAAGATGATTGATGTCTTTTCCATCCATCTATCCATTATCTTCCGCTTAATCCCGCTAGTCGGGGTCACGGGGGTGCTGGAGCCATACCCAGCGCCATCGGGCGAAGGCGGGGCACACCATGGACAGGTCGCCAGTCCATCGCATGGCCATTGATGTCTTTTCATTTTTTTAAATCAAAAAATTGTTTTTGTCTTTCGTTCATCTGATATATTGATTAGAGTTGGAGTTCAAATAAAGTCATCGATTCGCCAATTAGAGTAACCAAAACATACATTAAAAAGTTAAAATATATCACCTACAGTTCATAGATGTTTCATCACATTTATTTCAAAAATGTCTACAGCATATAAAATTTGTCTGAACAGCATTTTCATGCAAAATACAGACGAGTGCTGTCTTGTAGAACACAACCAATCAGCTGTCCACTGCTGATGACATTGCAGGGCGTTTCAAATAGAGCCATTTTAGTGACCGAGTTCCCTATGAAGAGCCCTTGAGATTCTGTACCCTGTGTAGTGTGTAGGGAGCAGGGATAGGAACCCTTGCGATTGGAATGCAGCCTAAAACAAGTAACGTAACAGTCAATTACGTGTTCTCTGACGGTGAAGCTGGTTTGCATAATTTAACAAATTTTTAATCTGCGTTAATTTTTTTAGTGGCATTAATTTATTTTTATCGCGATTAATTCTTTAACATGTTAACACGTTCGTTAACGTGTTAATTTGACAGTACTCTTCTTCTCCTTGCTATTATTATTAGATTATTATGAAGATATGGAAAGGTGAAAATGGTCACAAACAAGCCTTTTAATCCATTTCCTTATAGGCTCAAACCATCCAGTGATGCTGGTGGTGGGTGTGGTCCTGGGTGTAGCTCTTTGTGTGTGGTGTCTGTTGGCAGGACTGTTGTGGAGGAGAAGGTACGTTTCGAAAAGTTTTCCTTTCACATTATAGTATGTGCAGCACTGTCATTTGTAATAATTATTGTTCAGTTACTTAACACCAGTTTTTGCATTAAAACTCTTGTTTCAGGAAAAAGGGTGTGCATGTGAAGAAGTGTTGCCTTGACACAGGTAGGCCCTGGATACAGTGTTTAATATTTTATTGATGTTTAGGTGCCAGGCTTGCTTACCAGTGGCTGTATTTTCTACTTAAGTGCTGTTGTTTCTTGTGATTATCAGAGTTTCCTGACCATGGGAAAAAACTGCCATATACAGAATCAGAGCTTGTGTCCTATCCTCTGGCTAGAAGCATCCATGACAGCCTGCCTAACCCTCCACTCAATGGTGAGAATACAAATTGGCTTAACATTGCTTTTGCCTCAAACTGAGAAGCTTCTCTGAAGGTTTAAGTTTAGCCTGTGAAGTCATGTGAGAAAAACATGCCTGTTAGTGATCTAACTTGTTAGCATATTAAACACTTATCTGAGGCATTTATTATTCTTATAGGTTAATAATTACAGAAGACAGAACCTCAAAAAAGGTTAACATCTAGTACTAGTGCCATAGCAATAAAAGTCAGTTGATGTGATTTATTACCTGTTATACTCCAGGGAAAAGAACCGGTAAAGTATTAGCAATTCATACAGAGATAACATGAGTCAATAAAACACTTGACAATGTTTGTTGAGCCAAAGCTCTAGGGCATGCAAGTTCTTCCACAGGACCCAGACACTAATCATTCGGTATGGTGAAAGAGAAAGTGTGGGGTTGCTGCAGCAGTAGCAGGTCAGAGAGTGAGCCTGACCCTTCTGTTGCTTCTGCCTGCTTCATGGTTCAGCTAAACATCCAAAGAAACCCGAGTGCATTATTCTTTTTCGCTCTTCTTCTTCTTCTTCTTCTCTCTTTCTCTTTCTCACCCTCCCTTTCCGTCACTCAGCAGCAGCATAAATGTGCCTTTCTTTAGTCAGCTGAGCCTCTGTGAAAGAGTCTCTGTAATTGGTGTCCAAATGAGGGGCACTTATGCTAGAGCAGTGCTCATGTCCACCACCACACCCCCTCACTCCCTCAGGCTAACAGGCTCTACAGTCCAGCCTTCAGTCAAATAGGACAGAGGGTCAAGACAATCACGCTCCCTTTACACAGTCATTCTAATTAAAGCAGATTCAACCAATTGGGATTCCTCCACTATAGTGAATAATAGACAATAAGACACGCATAGAGACAGGGCTGGATGGTATAAATGGGCTAGGAGAGCTAAAGCTAAAAAAAGACATCCATATCCATATCCATATACCTAAGTCTTAGCCTCCACATCAGATGCAACATGCCACCCGCCCTGACTGAGTAGACACATTTAAAAATACCCTTGCAGTTCACTCACGTAATGAAAGCATGTACTGAACAAAAACAAGGTGGATTAGTCACACTATCATCCTTTTCCACAACGTGCCTTTGGAGAAGAAACTAAACATAGATAAAGTAAGTATGCTATCCAAGCAAAGGACAAATTACACAAAAGGACAGATAACAGAAGCACAAGTTGTTTAATTTTTTTTCTTTTTTTGCTTTAAACAAAACGCTTAAATGCATTTAAATGTCTGTCTAAAGTAATTCAAAATGAAAACTACTTGTAAGTAATAAAGTTGTATATATACTACTAGACATTTAA